>SADC01000495.1:0-93639 GCA_004194705.1 Ditylenchus dipsaci
TTTTTGTAAAATATGATTTAAATCTCAAAATGAGTATTCGCCTCCAAATACAAGATTCGCCTCAGAGTTATAATAATCGGAGTTTTATGTTAATTGGAGTCATGTTATTCGCATTTCTGTGACGTAAAAAAGTTTCAATACTCTTGTATTTTCTTCGATCGAAACAGTTATAATACAGCTCACGACAACTTCGTTGGCAATCAAAGACCTTTTGTAAGATTGACGGTAGCACTTATTTGCAAAAACATTATAAAAGTTGAGTTAGTTTAAGTTTATTTTTTGACTAAGGTGTTCCCTTTATTTTTTATTGGTCCTGTTTTGCTCTTTATTGTTGTATAAAGCTTTTTTCAAAAAGTATTTCGTTGGAATTTTGTGTTGTATAGATTCCCACGATTTGTAATTTTTTCCTGTCTTGCTATCTTGCGAGTTTTGCTTTTTGAGTAGTAAGACTTGCCAAAGATTTTATTATTACCCAAGTTTGAGTTGCCAACCAATAAAATTTTGGACGTTTAATTCTACCCAAGATCTCTCAGTACACATCCTATCCGGTTTTCCCGTTAACACTGAAGCTCAAATCAAAGCTCTTATCACCAGTTTGGGCTCGTCGTCGTGTCCAATATTTACCACAAAGGACAGATTCCTGATTCCCTGCATCGAAACCTTTTCCGACAGGAAGGGTGCAGCCTCTGCGGACCACTGATAAGCTACCCTCCCGTGTATCTCGTATCGAGGTGTATCTTATAAGTGTGGTCTTATATCAAGTGTCTATAAGCTTTGATTTCTCTAAGACCAACCAAATGTTTGTCAGGTGTTTCGGCGCTAGTAGCGAATACCCGAAAAAATTTGGTTGCAGTTCAGATCCCCCCCCCCACGGGGACTGATCAGGTGGAGGAGATAACTTCATATTCGTGTTTCTCGACCCCGATTTCATGAGAAGCCGGCTGTTTTTTTTGGTTCTGAGAGAAAAAAATTTTTTTCGAACCCAGGGGGGTATCATGGTTTTTTAGTCAAAATTTGAAAATTTGAATTGGCGCCTTTTGAATTAAAAAGGGAATAAGGGCTTTATTGGGAGGGGAAGGGAATAAAAGGGGCCACTTTTATGGCAGAACATTTTAAATTTGAATATCTATATTCTTCGACTGCCTCACCATGTTTTTCAACTGGGCCGTGGCAAAAAGAGACTCTATATGCATTTTATGGTCAAGAGTACTTCTCGGAATCATGTCTAAGGTAAGTGTGTGCGCGCATCTCTAATCTCAAGCCCCTGCGCCCCCTTCGGGGGCGCAGGGCTTGGGGCTTGGAGTTGAGATGCGCACACCCACATACCTTAGACACAAATCACTCGAAGTGACTCTGGATGCATGAAAAAGCATGCATACAGAGTTTATTTATGCGGTAGGCCCAGTATTCAATACTATGTTCAACATCTTCTTGTTAGTGGCCCCCTATGATTAGTGGCCCCTTTTATTCCCTTCCCTCCCAATACAGCCCTTATTCCCTTTTAAATTCAAAAGCGCCAATTTAAATTTTTCAAATTTCGACTAAAAAACCATGATACCCCCTGTGGTTCGAAAAAAAATTTTTTCTCAGAACCAAAAAAACAGCCGGCTTTCTCATGAAATCGGGGTCGGAGAAAACACGAATATGAAGTTATCTCCTCCACCTGATCAGTCCCCGTGGGGAGGGGATTCTGAATCAAGCCAAAAATTTGGGTACTTTCATATATATAAGAAAAAAAGGCTAAAACTCAACAATTTTTTTTAAAAAAATCCGGTTCGCTCAGGACATGTCATAATGTTGTAGAGGACATTTTGTAAGAGGACATGTTGACGTACCTGGAAAAAATGTGAAAAAAAAAATATACGAGATTCGTGTGAGCCGCTGGGTCCAAAAGTATGCCGAAAAAAGGTGATTTTTGGTCATTTTGCATATTTTGGTCAAAATTATTTTGTGAGAATGGCTCGAAAAAATCTGAAAAAAATCAAAGAGGTAGCTTACAATATTTGCTATCACATAAAAAATTTTGGGTCGACATGTTAACCGGAAGGTGGTTTAAAAAAATCCTGAAGTCGGGTACTCAGGTCAAAAATCCGGAAAATTGGGGATTTTCGGAATTCTTCGCGAGACAAAAAATTTTCTACAAAAGTAGTTTTTTGACCGGAAATCAAAAACTGGCCCTTTCTCATTAATGTGGGTGTGAAAAAACAATTGGCTTGAAACAGAATTTTGAAAATCGCGTTATACGCAAAGTTAAGTAATAACTTTCGAAAAAAATTTCGCCAAAAAATTGATTTTTCACGATTTTTTTTATTTTTGACGCGTAAAATAGTCGTGAGGTGTGAGAATAATTTTTTTATTTTTGAGAATAATTTTCCAGCACGCACGATAGCGCAAAAGATGCGCTAGAACGTGCGCAACTGGAAAAAATTTTATTTTGCAATTTATTAAAAAGTGAACGTCGAGAAAATACCGAAAAACCTGAAGAAAATTCAGTCAAATATCGAATTTTTCGAATTTTTTTCAGTTTTTGACGGTTAAAATTGTCGTAAGGTTTTGGAATAATTTTTAAATCTGTGCGCACAATAGCGCAAATGATGCGGCCGGGATGTGTTAAACAAAAAAGTTATATTCCACGTGATTCATACAGTGAATTTCGGAAAGTACCGAAAAACTAAACCAACTCATTACCTCCTGAGGGTCAAAAAATTTTTTGCCACCCCTCATCAACTTTGCCACCTCCTTCTGATTTTCGTCACCTCTTGAATACTTTTGCCACCCCTGCATGGCACTAGAAACAGTTCAAAGGCGAACCCTTTCCACTTCTATTTTATTGTAACCCATGTCCTAGCTTTACTTAAGTAAAAAAAGTGACAATCGTCGGGGGGAGTGGTTTATTCGCTACTAGGTCGGTGTTTCTTATATCGAGACTCGACTGCATACCGTATCGGTAGAAGAAAAGCAGCGCGTTAAAATATGATGTCAAGTACAAAAACTTTTTGCTATAATTGAAAAGTTAGCTCAAACATCAATGGAACATATTTGGCAACATTAGTTTTCGCTTATAATGCATCACCTTTAGGAGAAACACAGCTGGTCAAATCGCGCTGCACTTTTTTTGCCCTGAAGAATCAAAATTATAGTTCAAGTGAGCAGAAATATTATCTTTTAAAAAATTACACTCGGTACAGTTGTTAAACACAATGCTGCAGTTGTCTGAATTATATTGATAATATATAATTTTTTTTAGATAAGACTTTAGAAGATCTTTTACTGGTAGCAATGTTTTTACTGTGCAATCAGGTTCCGAAAATCTTTGCATCCTCCCTGTTCTTTATTCTGGAAGGTGATTATGATTATTATAACCATAATCACCGTAGTCAGAATATTACATAAATAACAGGGCAGACTAAAGTATTTTCGCACCAGATTGTACAGTGGAGCCGTGACATTAATTATACAGATTGGTACGCGCTGCCATACACGCCCTCCCTCAAAACCTCACTGTAATAATCCATATCCACTCCCCCACAATAAATTTTAAATCCGTTTTTTCGAAAAATGCTCCACTCGAATATGCGTAAAAATTTTGTGGGCTCAAGCCTAAGCTAATCATAGTCAAAAAATGATTAGTGTGAGTTTATTACAATAGCGCACAAATCGTAACGCGACCGATTGTATGGATACAATTCGAGTCCGTGCTCTATTGGTTTTCTCTCTTCTCTTTATCTGTAAAGAGTCAGGAATTTTTTCATAGAAATTATGGAAATGAAATAAGCCTCATCGATCACGGGCTCTAACAGTACACTTAAGCAATGCACTTAACACCCCTTTAAAAACCATACTTTGTATTCCGCACGTTAATTACTCAGCTAACTATATTTCATTGTTATTATAAATACCTCGGCAATTGTTCAGCTCAATGCATGTGTCGACGGCTTAAATAAAATTTTAGTTTTCAATTTTTACAAATGTATTCATCTATTTTTTACATTTGAAAAATCGGGTTTCAAATCAACGAATAGTGGTCCAAGTTGAAACATACATGGTAAGTTGCTATTATTTGATGTATTTCATATATTGTATTTTCTCTATTAACGCACCCGGGTTCATTATTTTTCAACCTTCAAAAATGTTGAAATTGTAAACAAAAATGGCCCTAACTCTGAAATCCTAGTCAAAACATCGAGGGGGGGGGGGGGTCATTATTAGAGAGGGGTTCCTTAATAGAGAATATACGGTAAGTCTCATTTATCATATTCTTTTAATTCTGTATGTATGAAAATGAGCATTTCTATGAATTATAACTGGTGTTGAATAAATTCTTCAAAAATTTAACGAAAAAACTTTGTATATTTCAAATTTTTAATAGTTTTAGGCCTTAACACAGAAGTTCCTCGTTGGCGCAATTAGTGTAAAACAAAGATGTGAATGAAATTTTTACAAAAAGTACATTTTTCGAAAACGTACATTTTGCTACTTCTGTAAGAAAAGGGCCATTTTATCAGTGCTTCATTGCTTTTTGAAGCGCGAAAAAGATTTTGACTTAAAATTCCGAAATAAAAATATTTAGGTCTTCAAAAGGTGCAAATCTTTTTAAAAAGTATGATTTCGATCCCTCGTGTGAATTTTTTTTATTTCAAAAATAAATTGGGCTAGTATTTACCGTCAGAGCAGGTAATAAATGCCTCATAACATCCATTTGTTCTATCTAAGTTAAGTTTTTTTAGCTTTTGCAGTGGTAAAATTTTTTAAAATTCTTACATTCCACATTTTTTTTGTCAGTCATGTCGTTGTAGGGGCTGTCTGAAAAAAATAAAAAAATATCTTTGGTTAAAACAATGATTTCAAATAATATTGATTTTATTCTTAGCCAGTTTGGATTTTGTTTCTATCCAACAACGGGGGGGGGGGGTGGGGAGGTGTGGATTTTTCTTTTGTTTGCATGATATTTTTGTAATTTTTAAGCTTACACAAGGGTTGAAATGGCTGAAGGACTGCCCTTTGAGAGCACAGAAGGCTTGACAGGGAGAAAGAAATGGAATAGCGTTGAATTTGTTTGTTTAATTGTCGCCTAGCTGTGACACTCATGATTGTTTAAGCTTCCACTTTTTATATATCTTTTAACTATTAAAATGTTACATTTTTTGCATCGTTCTTCCTCACTTGGTTTTCGGCATACCCCAAAAACATGGAGCGATTCGTCGGACGCCAGTGTCATCCAGGTCTTTGCTAATTTGTGATAATTTGTTTTGTAAAAAACGTAATCAAACAAGAAATCTGTAATTTACCCAAGTCCTTGCAGTCCATCTTGTTTTTGAAGCAACTGTCTTCTAAAATTCAAATCTTTCTAGTCATGAACGATACTTTTTTAACTTCTTTTGGTTATTTAAGTTATAGTGGTTGTCCTACGAATTAAGAATTCACCCACTTACTCGGTTTGGTTTGAGAATTTTTATGAGTAATATGTTGCTAATGACAGTTGCACCATGTTTTATGGCTAAGAAAAGCTTTCAAACAGATTTTTTGTCAAAACAACTTGCCAAGAAGAACATTTTTGAAACGAAATCAAAAGAAATCTCCTTGGATCCCCCACAATGCGAAATGTAATATACTAAGATTTGTACTAGGGCCCATACATACAGGGTAGCCTATATTGGTCGTGTGCTTGGTTTGGAGCATAACACTTTTTTCACTTTTTAATTTTGCAAAAAAATTTAAATTTATGACATGTCGGCCAAAAAATAATGACACTAAACGTGCTTCAGTCAACGTTTTCAGGAGAGCGGATACAGATGGGTTTTTTGAAAAGCTCAAAAATTTTAGATTAGCAACAATTTGAAAATTTTCTTGATAAAATGGTCGGCCATCCTAAGGTCGAAAGGCTAAAATTGACCAACTTTAATGAGTTTTAAGCCGCAGGTCTTTTTTTATTCAAAGTTTCAAATTGAAATTTTTTTTAACATATTCGGCAATTAATGATAATTAGAGACATGTACACGCTGAATAGGAGTAATACCTGAATTTTTATTTGTCGGATGTCAGAGATTAAAAGATTGAATTCAAATTTTTGAATTCTTATCTTTGATTTGTCTTAAATTTGAATTTTTTGAGCATTTACCCGTCTTGCATTGCTTCTCGGCATATTCACATGTTTGGATGCCTAACAAAGTTTTTTATTTATTTTTTTGAAATAAAGATTTTCAAACAAATTAATTTACTCTTGTCCGTCGCCCATTTCAACCAGGCTTTCCACTCCACCTCCGTCTCGATCACACTAGTTGGGTCCTTCTTGGTCTCATCGGTCAACAGTTTGGTTTGCAACGCCTGCCAGCCTCATTACAGACCATCAAACACAGCCAAACCACAATAGTAGCGCGAACTAGCATTATTAGTCTTCGTCGACTGAATTATTTTTTGACATTGGTTGTATGCGGATTGCAGCAAAATATTTTTTAAAATTCATTTTATACCTTATTTTAGGATATTCGTTCTTAAATTTTTGTGTCAACATGTAGCTTTAATCAGCTATTTAAGCAGCTATGAAACTTCAAGTAATGATTTGAAAAATTAAGAGGTTCACGAATTTAAAATAGAGAAGCCAGTTACTTTCTTTTTCAGTAAAATTTTGGCGCTACTGTAATTTACATCGAATCCCCCCCCCTCCTCCCCAAAAAATACTGTGATATATCCAGTGGTGGGCGCCCCATTTTCGCCTCTTGCTGACTTTTTGGTGATCAAAATTTTATATGCATTTTGTTCTCAAACGGCGGGTAAAGGATCGAACTTCAACAAGTAAATAAAATTAGAAGTTTTTTAATAAAAGTTTGAAAAACCTGCTGAATTATGAAGCTCAAAAAGTCACGGCTAAAAAAGCCATGCCGGTATTTACTGCTTTATAATTTAGCACGTTTTTCCAAAGTTTTTTTATTAAAAAACTTTTAATTTTATTCACATGTTGTAGTTCGATCCTTTACCTGCCGTTTGAGAACTAAAATGCCTAGAAAATATTTGATCAGCAAAAGTTCTGGGCTTAGGAGCCAAACTTAATGTTTAGGAGCCAAAAAATTTTCGGCTCCCAAGTCTAGAACTTTTTAGTGACCAAAGGTTTCGTAGGTAATTTTGTGCTGAAACGGCAAGTAAATGCTTGAACTGCAACAATAAAAACTAATCACTGGCATCTGCTGTCAAAATTGTTCAAAAAACCCTAAAAATATCTCAAAAAGTATGTCTTTTTTGGCTCTTGGCTCCTAAAAACTTTCTTCCAAAAAGCTTTTGTATCTTAGCCCTAAATTTACCAAAAACAATTCAGACATTTTCAACTTGTAAAAATTTTTTTACAACTTTTTCACAAAAGAGTTGAAACATGTTTGCAAAAAGAGTAAAAAAATGCTTTCGAAGTCAGCAAGAAGCGAAAATGGGGTGCCTAGCACTGGATATATCCACCCTACCCCCCCCCCCCCAATCCCTTTTTCGACTTAGGATTAGACTTATTCTTAGCTCTCAGGCTCAGGCTTAGATTCAGGGCCCCCAACATGTTTACACACCTTCAGGTGAAATTTTTAGAAAAAAAATTGATTTGAAAATTATTGGAGATGGGGACATATTACAGTAGGGCTTTTTTGGGTTTTTTTTCAAAAGACGAGTACCCCTAGACGTTTCAGTGTAAGACGTGAAGCAAAAACATAAAAAAAATCTTGCAGTTAGCGTTCTTGATAAAAAAAAAATCTTGTTGGCAAAGCTCTTGTGCTATAGGATTTTTTGCAGTTACTTCGGACATCTCATTTGGTATTTCTAGCTTCAACGCCCAAGTGAGAAAAATATGACAGCGAATCGTACATGTTGAGTCCGAAGTTTAGTCGAGAGTTCAAATATTTGGAAACGCAAGGCCTACTCTAGCAATAAAAATTTAAAGGTATTTGTTCAATCCAAACGTATTCAAACAATTGAATCTCAAAAGTTAAATTTCGAACTTTGCCAAGTTTATGAAAAAAGGATGATACACAAAGACAAATAAATTTTGAATTGTGTAGCTCGGAGAGCAGTTTCCACGACTATCTACTTGAAATGGGTCGTCGTGAAAGCCATTGCCGAAACATTCCAACATTTTTATTGAACATTGAATTTTTATTCGTTGGCCGTGTTCGGAGTTTTTAGTTAACATTTCTATGTAACTTTTAGAATCCCAAAAAATCACCTTTAGCTTGTGTTCATAAATCCACTTAGAATATTTGGTGTGATGGGTAGTAGTTGGCTGGGAAATAAAAATTAGATTGTGGTTGTAAAGTTAAAAAGGAAATTTCCACAAATTCCACGCCTTTTATAGGCAGCAATATGAATGCAAAACTGTATATAAAAAAGATTATGTGGGTGTTACTCAACTTTAATACAGGGTGTTTCAAATAGCATTAAAAAATTTATCTGCACTGTTTTAAGCCGAGAATTTATTTATAGATTACACGATTTTGTAAAAAAATATTGTTCTAAGCGACTTTTAGTGATAGTAACCATTCTATGGCTCAAGTCTAGTTAGAATTGCCCCCCCCCCTCTCAAAATCGGATTTTAAAGGGCCGTGAGTACGCGTTCAGTACGCGTTGTCCCCAGCCAATTCAAAAACTTTTGCCTAATTACTGAACTTCTGTAAGAATTTTTCAACTTGGTTTCTAACAAACTATTTTTAAAATGAAATTCTAGGCCTTGTTTGTTAGAAACCAAGTTAAAAAAAATCCATACAGTAGTTCAATGATTAATTTTTTGAATTGGGGGGGGGGACGACTGTTGTCGGAAACGGCAATGGTTCTTTAAGCAATATTCTTTGCAAGTCAGTTTTTGAAGAATAATCTATGAGCTTGACATTAATGAAAATTTTTAAACTTTTAGTTTTACGTGAAAATTTTTAGAATATAAAGTAGAGTCCTATTAAGTCTCACTAAAACTGGAATTTGTTTCGCCAAAAAAATAAAAATACGTTTTTACTGGTGAGATAGCATAACAATAAAGCAGAAAAAGTCAACCATTAATGAATGTTCAAAAAAAATTTCTTGTCGCTCCGTGAAAGAATTCATAGGTGGTTTTAGTTACGTCCATTTTGACTACACTTGCCTTGCCATTTCCTCAAATTCGACCTCCAGCTATTCGACCATAATGTAACTGACACAATGTGACAGAATTTCGAAAACCACAGACACCTGTAATACGTTTTTAAGGTAAAAATTTTATTATAAAAGCTAATATTTTTGTAAAAAAACGTTACACCAAAAATATTCAGGTGAATAAAACCTACGAAACGTTAAAGAACGAAAGGTGGAATAAAGACATATGCGCCCTATCCAACAAAGAGAGGGTTTTGCGTTGGTCCCCTGTTGTTTTTTTGTAATTTTTCAGGCCAAGGCTTAAGCAAGGGCAGGCCAGCGTATGTTAGGATGGACGAAAACATAGTTTAAACTCATGTTTGAGTTTTTCCAAGCTTATGCAGATTTACCCTTGCCTAAGCCTAAAAAATTACAAGATACTAGGTGGACTGGCGCCTTACAGGCGCCTAATAACAAAACATTTTTGTATTTACCGCCGAAAATGGATTTGACAAAATATACTCTATTAAAACATTGGGCATATAACAGCAATATTAACACACAACAATTATTTTAGGAAGCGGATCATTAGGAAAAACGCTGGGCGCAAAACTTTGTAACAACTTTATTATGTAAAGATAACGGCAACAACGCCCCCGCACAAAAATAACGATAGCGCCCTGCACAGCGAAGATAACAATAAGGACAACACCCCCGCTACGTGCTTGACTCATCCGTGGTTGTAGTCTTCGCCCCCGCCGTTTTCGCCCCCTTCGTCACATTACCGGCGCCCCCGTCTCGGTATTTGCCCATAAGGTATTTTGCCCATAAGTATCAAAAACCCCCTAAAATACCCTGCACGACGAACCTAAAAATTAAGTGACGTCTCAGGGGTGTCGGCCAAATGAGCCGTGCGATAACTCAAAATGTAGCTCAGAATTAGCGCTACAACGTAACGTTGAGCTTTTCCCGACTTCGGTACAAAAATCCCCGAAAAAAACCCTTACTATTCAAAAAAATGCCCAAAGGGTCAAAAACCCGTGCACGACGAACCTTAAAATTAAGTGACGTCTCAGGGGTGTCGGCCAAATGAGCCGTGCGATAGCTTAAAATGTGGCCAAGGATTCGGGCTACAACGTAACGTTGAGCTTTTCCCGAGTTCTTATCAGAAAACGCGAAAAAAATACAAAAAACCAAAAACGTGACAGACAGAATGACAAACATTGTCCAAATACTATATAGAGATGTTTGCCTTGGTCCCCCTGTTGATTTTTCTTTTGTAATTTTTCAGGCTAAGGCTTAAACAGGGTAGGCTAGCGTATGTTAGGACAATTTCAGTTTAAGATAAGAGAAGAGTTTGAGATATCTTTGAGTTTGTCCTTACTTACGCTGGCCAACCCTTGTTTAAGCCTTAGCCTGAAAAATTATAAAAAAAACCAACAGGGGGGGGGGGGCAAGGCAAACCCCCTCCCCTTTGTTAGATAGTGCCCACATATGTTTTGGCATTATTTTATAAAGCTGCTCCAGATCATGATCAAGCCAGGGTTGACAAGCCGAAAATGTAAAATGACTCAAAATTTTTACGTCAATACTTCTATACTCAGACCGAAACGGCTCCCACCCAAATCATGAGAATGCTAAAGTCAGAGTGCTGTTTGAAGACCCTGTAATAATCATTTATATAAGCTATTATTGCTTATTCATCGATCATAAGTTGATTTTGATTTGGGAAAATTGAACATTATGAATCATCATGGTGGAGTGGACTTACCAGATTTTTCTAAATTTACCAGATTACATCCGGTAGTGCTACTATGACTAATAGCTATTTCACTATTTTATCGTCAGTATTCTAGACCATAAGAAAATTAGATCTGAATTTTAAAAGGCACTCATTCTGTGTTGTACGGTGATGAAAAAGTGTGAGAGTGAATGCCTTTGGAAGTTTAAATCTAATTTTTTTGTTTTCCAGAGCTTTTGGTACTGAAATCTAGCTGACATTCAGGGCCACAATTTGATACCACATTTTTTTGAAATTAAGAAAAAATCAGATCTAAAAAATGGTCTACGGTGACGGTGAAAATAGTGAACGGTTAATTGTCGTACACCCGAAAAAAACCAGTGACAAATAAATTAAAAGTTCAGGAAAAACTCAATGTTTGCTTTTTATATTCAAAGCCGTGTGTGTAGCTTTAATTTTAGAAAAATAGGCAAATATATTCAAAGTTTGAGGGTTAAAATGGCTTTACACGCTATCATAACGAGATAATTCCGTAACAGCGAATTTCTGTAACAAATATTTTCGTAACGGCGAATTTTCATAACAAATATATTTTTCAATCCGGGTCTTACGGCCTTTAAACCTAGTTTTTGTGATCTTTAATCCATTTGTGCCGGTGGGAATTGATTGAAAACTTGATAATAAATTTAATTCATCGTGTCTTTGTAATTTTCGAATTTAGAAAGGTTTCACGAAAGGTTTGAAGTTTGCCTGCCTGCTCTCACAAATTTTCGAAGTAGAGCAGCTGCAAAATATCTGCGAAGAAATTATTACATTTGTATTTAATAATTTTATTTAGACGCAAAAATAACCTAGGCAAAAGACATTAGCACAGAAGCTGATTTAGAAATTTCGTATGCTTTCATTATTCTTGTCCACTTTTTTATTTTATAGTAACCAATATTCTTTTAAACGATTCAAGAAGCCAAAGATTTGTGCAGAGAACTAAGAGTAGAGAAAAAAATAACTACCGTATTCACTCTTTTAATCGCCTATGTGCGTTTATTTTTTGGAAAAAAAGTATTTCAATTTTGAGATTTTGGGTGCTCAACCAAAATTCTAAAAGTGGAATCAGGTAAACTCGTGGTAACTAAGAAAAAGCAAAAAAAACAGATTTGCAAAATAATTTTTTTAAACTGAGATATAGGTCCTTAAGGGTGGGCGTTTATTAGAGGGTGGGCGATAAATAGAGTGAATACGGTATTTCTAATTTTCGACACAATTTTGAGTTCTTTTCAGCTGAGTGTACTGAGCAGATGGAGAACTATCAATGCAATTTCATCTATATCTACCCAAGCATCAAAGACGGACAAAGATGATACTAGTTTAGCAGATGCAGCTTCAAAATTTGTCAGAGGCAATATGAAAATGAACGCTTGCAGGATCAAGATCAAAAGGCATTGTTAAAAAATATTCGAGACTCAGAATCATTATGTTTTCAAATGAGTGAAATCTATTTTGACCAAAGTTTTCATTTCTTCTAGAATTTTGTTTGATGCAACTGCCGTTAAAAGCGATTTTGAGAACGACACAAGGGCACTTTGAATTCTGGTCATTTAGATGAGTCGAAACTAGATAAAATTGGGAAATGAGATCATTGAGATCATTAAAAGAGATCATTGTCAATACTGAAACTAGTCTAGATGATTTGGACTATCGAATTGCAGGTAAATTACTCGATAAAATCTATAAAATTGTGTATAAAACTATATCGAAGTTGTCTAATGGATTTTGAAATCGCGTCACGGGTTGCGAATTTTCAACTTTTCAACTTAAAATTTTAATTTTCAATTAAAATTTTCTATTAAAATTTCAGTTAAAATTTAATTTTCAATTAAAAAAATTTGGACCGTTTAAACAAAACAATCGTTTGAAGTTTCAGGAAGGCTAAGCATGAAAAGTGGTAGCATCTAAGCGCAGAACATTTGTTAAAAAAATATAAATTCGCTCGTTTTTCACCCACCCCTAGTTTTAATAAAACCGCTGTAACAGTTGTTTCTTACCGATCCACTGGTCCAGAAGACAGTGGCGATCTACAACACTGTCTAAAAAGAAGAGCTAGATAATTGTTTGTATAAAACAGTCACCGATTTTCACCGATCACAAACAATTAGATGTTTTTTCTTGAAATAAATTGCTTATTAGCCACACAAGCTTTTCAGCCACGCCATTAGCCACACAAACCTAAATAACACATGAATTTTTTTACATTTCTACACACATGCACTTCATATTGCTCAGAGATTTGCGATCATAATTGGGTGAAGAGCCAAGTTACATGCTTCCAAATTTTAAAGGTTGTAAATATAACGAAAAAAATCGCGTCAAATACCCATTGGACGTCAAATGAGATTAAAGGACCATAATTCATGCGCGCAATGGCATGTGGGAAATTTGAATTGGCGGGGACACTTCTCTTCCGTCTTTCAGTGTACTCTTTCGAGTCGTTTCGAATGACTCGAAAGAGTACAGTGCCAGACGAAAGAGAACTGTCCCCGCTAATTAAAATTTTGTACATGCCACTGCGCGCAAAAACCATGATCCTTTAAAGGCTACTCTTTTCCTAAAACTGTCAACCAAACCAAGAAACACTAAGTGAGCCACAAACTGAACAGTAACTTACAAAGGAGGGGCCCTGAGTGTGACCTGTGAACTGTGAGCGGATAGCATTTTGACCAAATTCTTTAAACCCTTATTTAAACGATGATAGTCAGCAACTCTGTTCCCATATTGTTTCCAGCCAGAACACTGGTCAAGTAAAATTTCTGTGAAAGACTTTCCATCATAAAGGTAATAAACCATTTCTTGTATTAAAAATTATAAGAACTATTCCTTTGTCAAACTTGAAGCGTAACAGGGAATGTTTTTTGCTATTCTCTTTCGTTCCAAAACTTAGTTAACTTATTTTACATCACCTTTTGTTTAGCTAGAATTTCTTTTTTTATAGTTTGTAAGGTATTCTGTTCTAGTTTGTTCCTTCTTTCCAATTTTCTGATTACCTTTTTAGGTAGTTTGTTGTAGTTACTTTTTCGTTTGTGACGCTTATTTTTCGGGCAAACCTGTTTCTTGCCACTATAAATATACTTTTTCTGCCGCAACGCAAATTTTTTTGCCGTGAAAAGTTGTTTTACATTAAAAACAAATTTGTGGCAAAGATAGTTTTGTACGGCGAAAAAGTTTTTCTGCGACAGAAATAAGTATTTTTACGGCAAGAAAAAGGTTAGCCCTATTTTTCGGTTTAAAACTTTGCACTTTATGAAACAAGAAAGAATCTTTTTGTCCCAACTCTTTTTGTTGATTTATAGGTTGTGCTTAGGCACAAGTAAGGCCAGCTCAAACATGTTTTTCTTACTTTTTTGAATTAGATAAGTGGATTGAATCCGTCATCGACATACTTAAAAAACACTGGAACTAAGGAAGGCACGTAAATGTATTTTATTAGGTTTTTTGGCGTTATCTTAGAGAAGGACAGTTTTTTGCCTTGGTTTTCCTAATTGATATTTTGCGTTTTTAGGTTTTAGGCTTAGGCAAGGGTAGGCTAGCGTGTGTTGGGACAGAGCCAAACATATATTTTTGACTTTTAAAAAAACATTGAGAAGCATTTCTGATTCTATCATACGCTGGCTTACCCTTTCCTAGCCTAAAAAATCACAAAATATCGACAGGAGGACCGTGGTGCGCAGAACCGTTAAATTTATCTATCACATAAAATCTAAAGTATTTTTAGGGTGTAAGTACTTTCACCCGCCGAATTATTCTTCTACCCCGCAAATCGTAAAATGAATATTTCTCGGTGTTGTCGAGTCGTAAAAATTTTTTCTTTCAATCATTATGTAGCTCTAAATCTCTAGTTTCTGATAAGCCATCAACTGACTCCTTGTTGTTGAGAAAAGTTCAAGAAATACCCGTTTTTATGAAACAACTCCTCTTTCATAAAAATGGGTATTTCTCAATTTTTTTTTAACGACAAGGGGTCAGTTGATTACTTATCAGAAACAAGAGATTCAGGGCTACATGATGATCAAACGAAAAAAATTTACGACCTAAGAACACCGAGAAATACTCATTTTTACGATTCGGCGGGGTAAAAGAATAATTTAACGGGGCAAAACAATTTTAGCCATTATCTTTATATGACAGATAAAATTTTTTCGGTCAGATAAAATTTTATCTTTTAACAGGATTAGTCAGGATTAGTCCTCCTGGAGGACCAATGCAAAAAAATGTTCTCTTCCTGTATATGACCGATTTTTTAAATTAAATTTGTAAGATTTGTACTCGATCTGAAACCCCATATCTCTAGAATTTTTGACTCTTTCACGTCAAAAGTTCATTTCTGGTGCTCGAAAATCATCAAAATAACACTTTTTGACGAAAAACGACCGAATTGTAACTTATTTCTGAATTTTGAGTCACGTAACCTGTATTGAGACAAAAAGGCATACAATGTAAACCCTCTACTTTCTTTTGTTTTAATAGGGTCAAAGTTGGTGTCTTACTGGTGTATTTTTGTTCCTTCATTTCACCACTTATTTTGTCTCATGGTCTTCAAATTCGCTGAGCAAGTAAATGAATTAATAGCAATAAAAATGTAAACAAGCGATGACGCTGATAACTACGAAAAAAAAATCCTGTATGTGTTTATTTTCATACGTAATCTTGGCAAACCTCACATTGAACTATAATGCAGTTTTCTAAAAAAAAATCAAGTCCTCTGACTTCACAAAACATTCCACTTTCGGGTCAAATGTGTATAACGTAGTGGTCTCAAGGATAGCCGGCTTTAAGTCACTTAAAAACCAATTGCCCTTTTTCATAGGTTTTAAATTTTTGATTTATCAAATAGCCGAAGCCAATAAAAGCTGGTGTCTGATTTTTTAATTTTTCTAAATGTTATAGTCGACTCTCTTCATAGTGATCACCAAAAAAGTTTGCTGCCGCCTAGGGTCTGACACTTTTTTTACCTTGATTTTCGAAGGTTTTTGCCAGTTATCTTCGGCTGGTCTAGTTCTAAATGTTGCAAGGATTTCGATTTCACCAGTCATTTATGTAAATGCAACAAATATGACAAAAAGACCCGCGGCTTCCTACAAAAAGATCACCTTTTTTCAGAATAAGGTGGTCCTTATCTATAGAGCCTTAAAAGAGCCTTTCTTTCTCAGATGTTTTTAAACCGTTTTGTAGGTGAAATTTCTCTCTATCGATAAAGTAGTTATACACCTTGATTAAAAATAAATTTCGATAAAATCACACCAAATATAAGGCAAAAATCCACTAAAAACACCTAGGTAAAAATCCACGGTTTTTAGTGTAAGTTTGCTTTGTAACATAAACTGTTTTTGTGAATAATATTTTGTAAATAAAGTCTTACCTTGATCAGTTCACCGCTTGACGTTGACCTTTTGATTCAGCACTTGTTTGATTGTGACTAAGAAAGCTTATTTTGAATCTTCATGCTCGTCTTTAACCAATTCTTGCCCGCTTTGCACTGCCGCCTTCGATAATTGCCTCCTTGCTGTTCAGAATGCTTTGGTTTGTGAAACGCAGTTTGTTGCAATCCCTCGTCAGCGCAGAGTTGTTCTCGTTAGCAGCAGCATCGATGATTGCGTTTTTGTCTTCCAATTAAACAACTCTGTGCTTGCGACCGCTCATTTAAAAACGAAAAAAGAAACAGAAATAGTTTTTGGTGGGGAATGAAAGTGAAACAAAAATCTAAGAGAGTAAATTAAAGTCGCAGTTTTTTTCGCGAAAATAGGAGAGCAAGTTTTGAGAAAGTTTTCTGTTCGAGATTTAAAAAATCGAATTTGAAAGGTGCCAGTTTATGAAGAAAAGTTGTATTGGTAAGGACCGCGTTGAGGTGTCAGCTCATCGGGCGCACTTTATTGGGATGCTACTTTGCTTAATTCCTATGCTGGCCAACCATATTAAGCTCAGGATGCCAGTTTATCGAAGTTGTCAGTTTAAGAAGAGTTGACTGTGCTCGATTTCATAGCCGCAAAATCGGACTAGTCCATGGTTCAAATTTCAATATGCAAAATTTTCATTTTTTTGCCTTTGTAAAATTTTTGTCTTTGTGAAAATCTTCGTGCTACCGCTTGCATTTCGAAATATTTTAATTATTTATTTCAACAGTTTCTTTCTATTTTCTCTCTTATCATTTTTTTTGCACACACTTCAATACTGAAAATTTTATTAGTTGTATTTAATAGTTGTATTTGTTGTTTTTTCGTTGCTGCTTTTGATGATAAATCTGTGCAGAATGTTTTTTTGCACTCTTAAATAATTTTTCAGCAAATTTCTTTAATCACCAGATTTCAAAATCATTTGTCAATAAATATTTTTCAAACACCTATTCTCTTGTTTGCCCAATATTGCAGTTTTGTTTGATTAAATTATGTCTAGAAAGAAGTCTTGTGACGTTACAAACCACGTTAATCAACTAGGATTATGCAAATCTGTGATTGATATTCTCCTTTTCCCTTGTTGTAGGCAGTTGAATGCATGATCTGTCGGCTGACAAGAACCTTATCTACTTTTCCAATAAAACCAGGGCGTTACAATTTACTTCTACTGCCATTTTATATTAAATAGTCTAGCATCTTTTTTTCCGCCACTAGGATTGAAATTTTTTGAATATTGCACACTTGTTGAATGTATCGGAAAATATTTTCCAAGTTTATCGGAAAATTTTTTAGACTTTTTCGGTGAATAACAATTTGTGCGAATGTAATATCTTTAGAATAACTAAGGTGAACAAGTATTTGTCGAGTATTTGTGACCAAGTATTTCACTTTTTGAAACATCGGCACATTGAAGTTCACGATTGAAAACATTTGAATGTCGCATGAGCCGGGCTTTTTCATAGTCTGCAAAAAATATATTTATTTGATAAGTCGGTTTACGAAAACTATTTTTAGTAAACTTTGAATTAATTTCTTCAGAAAAGTATTGAACTCTGAAAATTTTTACTTAAATTTTTGAAAGCTATCAGACAACTATTATACGCTTTTATACAGTTCTTTAATACATTCGATGTACAGTCAACACTCGGTTTCTGTTAGATACTCGCCACTCTCGGTGTTAAACTTTTTTAAAATCTTGGCCTGCGGGCTAGTTTTTTGGTGAAAAGATTGGTTTAGTGGTGGCGTTTCTTAAAAAAGGTGTTTTTTTGAATAAAAAGTCAGCCCGCAGAACAACATTTTTCAAACCTCGGCTCGAAAAATAGCATTTTGTAGCCTGAAATCTTAGCTGTCAGATGGTATAAACTTTTTATCAAAATGTCTGAGAAAAGTCAGAAAAAATTAAGAGCCAACTTCGGCCAGGACTGTCCTCCGAGAAATATCCAATGCCCTACCACAAACTGCCCTGTCGTCTTTAAAAGCTTAGTTTCTTCGTTGTATAATCACTTGTTATTTGTCCCAGCTTGCGCCTTCTAGCAATAAATCTTATATTAGATTGCTGTCTCCACCTTAATTTGGGAATGATCCGACCGCTCTCGTTATTCGATTGATCACCGAAGAGCCTGAGTCACAAGTTACCGTATTTCATCTAATTAGCCAACCGGTGGGTTCATTTTTCAATCATCCGAAAAGCGGTTTTTAAAAACGGATAATTATAAATCTGAAAAACGATATCGGTAGAGCTCGCGGGAACTAAAAAAACGCAGTAAAGAGCTTGGAAAAATATTCACCCTGTTCCGAGACACAGACCCTCAAAGTCGAGGGCGTGGTTTATTAGAGGAAATACGGTATATTGTTTTGCTGGTAGCAGTCAAAAATGCAAATCCAGGCTAAATCACAGGGACCACACTATAATTTTTCTGTAATATTTTTGTGGAAATTTATCTGACTTTTTAGGTTTATTTACTCAAACAGATATTTGTCTCTATATATTTCCATTCCACTAAATGGTTGTCCAAAACTATTTGACAGCCGAAGACTCTACATCAACTTGGCGTCGTTGAGAATCCTGCTTTTGCTGCTCCTAGATAATCTGGACGAAAACGGCTAGTCGCTTAGAGTGTTCGGCACAACCGAACTTACTCCCACATTGATTACCCCATTGACAGTTCCGGAAGTGTCGGAACTAATAGGAAGATATTGTAAGATCATCCAGCGTGTTCCATACTTTATGGTGAGTTAGAAATTTGACCTTACTAGCGATACAATAAGGCCGTTCTAATAAGGCACCATGGGGCCTTATTAGAAGATATACGATATTTTTAAAATTTTCAGTTAAGAGCCTTGTGCTAAAATGATGACTAATATGAGATTGCTATGGAAAAAATCAATGAAATTGAGCTGTTCGAATTTTTTTAAATAAAAGCTGAACGTTATTGGATCAAGGTCACGTTTGTTAAAAAATAACAATGAGTTTTAACGTGAAAATCAAATAGGAAATTTTTTAAACAAAAGAGAAAAGAAATCGAAAATTAGGGGGGGGGTCATTATTAGAGGGAGGGGGATTATTGTTCAACCCCCACGGGGCGTAGGGATTAATAGAAATTTTACGGTAATCAGATCAAAATCACATCAAAGATGTTGAACATAGTTTTGAATACTGGGGCCTACCGCATAAATAAACTTTGGTTGTGCATACTTTTTCATGCATCCAGAGTCCCTTTCGAGTGATTTTTGTGCAAGGTATGTGGGTGTGTGCATCTCAACTCCAAGCCCAAGCCCCCTGCGCCCCGTAGGTGGCGCAAAGGGCTTCAGATATTGGTGGTATATCATAGTAGCGTCGATTTGAGGTATAATTGAAGCATTATCGATAACAAAGTAGCACGAAAAGCATTTCATTTTTGTCAGCATTGGAAAAAAATATCGAAAAAAAAGATAGGGCTTATTTTATGTCTCAGGAATTTATCTGTGCGCATCTCAAGTGCAAGCCTCTAAGCTCCGAGAAACCAATAGGAGCAAGAGTCTTCATCCAATCTTTTTTGTTAGTCTCATTTAAGGCCCCATCACATAAATTTTCTAAATTTTTTAATAGAATTTAAAGCTGAGTCTTTAACTGAGAGGTCGAGTTGTGAATATATATAGTAGCAATTTAGGCAAGTAGGATGGGTTACCTCATGAAAAAATACAAGTTTTTGGCGCTACTAGCAAATACCCCCCCCCCAAGCATCCGACCTTAAAAAATTGCTGTAACTACCCTTGCAAACAACAAGTTTAGGCTTAGCCCTTAGGCTTGGGGGTAGGCCAGCGTACGGAAGTTGTGACTAATGAAGAGTTTGCGCACATTTTCCGGGGTCTGGGACATATATTTGGGTACTTTTTACTAAAGTAAAAAAGTGAAAATCGTTGGGGGGGGGGGGTATTCGCTAGTAGGGTCAAGTTTTTTAATAAACAAAATAGATTTACTTGTAGATTTAGCGAAATCAAATTCATAACAATGAACACCATCTACATGGCTGGAATTTGCTTATTCTTGAGCACATTGATTGCAATTCCAATACTTTTAGTTATGAGACACATCTACAGTGAGTCTTTTCACGCCCTTTTAAAAAAATTGTTTTTTTCTTTTAGCGCGTCGATTGCAGAAAAATCTACAGAACCATTTAAGCACACGCCAACTGTGTGGTAAGTACTATTTAAAATTAAAAGCTTTACTACTTAAAAAATGATAATTATTACTATTTGGTTGGAATGTAATTCCTGCATTGATATACTTTTTAGTTTCGCTCTCTGATGGGTTTAATACTTTTGTATCTAAGATGGAAAATTACAACTTAATTATCCATAATAAAAATTTTTAAGAATCATGAAATTTTAACAATTTAATAGGTTTCAAATTCAAATTTTTTCTTCTGAAAATTCTATTGCGAAACCTATCAAATAATTTCAGACCTCTTAGAATTATCTGACATCCATCAGAGAATGGAACCAAAAATGAAGTAGCGCAGGAATTTCCTTTCAAGTCAGTACTCAGTCGCCGATAGGCTAATATTATTATGGGTATTATTTGCTCAAACATTTTACCATGGGTTTCACATTTTACAAAGAAGTAGCCGCTTTTATAAAAACTATATTTTATAAAAAACTATATGTATAAAAAATAAGGCTATCCAGAACCTTTGGGGCCCCACTCGCCAGAACCAAAGGGGTCCACTCGCCAGAACCAAAGGGTCCCTGCTATCTTTTGCCATTGTTTTTTTTAAATTGTTTTATTCTGAATTTCCGCGTTGTTTCTTATGCGAAAAATATCCTCATTTTTAATTTTTACTCAGTTTGTGTTTTATTTCTCAATTTTTATTTTTACGTATGGCTTTTTAGATATGGCGCTCAGACGTGATGGACCTTCTCGGATAATTTCTGGACTGTCGCCAAATTGGATCGGCTCTCAGAAGACAAAGACTCACTTATATCCTTCCTTTACGATCATCTTCTAAGCTTCTAAGAATAGAATATGCAAGAAGTGTGGCAAAGACAATATGAGATTTGAAGAAAGAGCAAATGGGTTAGCTGTTTAACCTCTTTTCGTTCGTTGCTTGGATATTGTTTATGTTTATTTTTGCAGGAACGTGCGATATTTGTGCGGAAAACGAATCCTTCCTGGTGGAGAAAAATGTTCAGGCAAACAAGGATTTCTCGTTGATACATTCATGTCTCAGACGAAACTGCCATTGGTCGTAATCCTAAAATATATTCTTTTGTGGTTAGATTCGTTTCGTTTTAAGAATATATCCATGCTTTATTCTCATTCTTGTAGGACAAAGGGCCTCGAGCAGCAGAAGATAGCAGAGGAAGTGGGAATATCGACGCACAGTATAGCGCCTTGGAATCATTATTGTAGGAAGGCGGCGTACTGGCTGTTCAAAAACGTGCTACGCCTATTGGAGGAAATGGAGACGTTGTATGTCTTAAACTTTTTCAATTCTTAATTACTCTCATCGGCTTTTTTGCAGGTTGAAATAGACGAGAGCAAGTTTGGTAAACGGAAGTATAATCGAGGGCACCGCGTCGACGGTTCTTGGGTCTTTGGAGGAATTTCACGCAATTCTGGTGACGTTTTCATGGTGCAGGTTGAGAAGCGTGACAAAACAACTCTCTTGCCTCTCATTCGACAATGGATTCTTCCTCATTTGTGATGGATGGCGCGCTTACAATACTCTCGAAGAAGAGGACTATGAAGTGCTGCGTGTGATTCATAAGAAGACGTTTAAGACGCCGACATCTCAGGTACCAGCACATATTCCCGATCGTATCAGAAACGTGAGCTTTTTACTGCTACGTCTTATTATCACGTCACTAACTTATTACCACCAATGTGTAGTTATGGTTGGAATTCTAGGCAGTTCACACAAATGCAATTGAGGCAACATGGGAGCGGCCAAGAGGATGGTATTTCGAGCGCCAGGCAACCATACCGCACTCATCTTCCAGGTGATTTGGCAAAAGTATCTGTTTGTCAAGCATTGTCGCGTAAAAGAAATGTAAGCCAGCTATTATTTTCATTCTTTTTTATTACCCTTTTAGTGATCCTTTCCTACAAATGCTAAAGGATTGTCAGATGCCTATGCCAGTGGAGATGATCTCGACTATTCCATTCTCGACGGTCATTGCGAATCCGAAACCAGCGATTCCGAAGAAGAATTGTCGAATGCTTTCCAGCCACCAGAAGTCAAGCGAGACATCGCTGAACCGGAAGTGCAGGTGACGTTGCTGTACAAATCGAGGGACTTCCGAGCGGATTGGTGGTGGGATCAGATGTCATGGTTCCGTGGCCGTTAAGCGGGAAGAAGAAGATTTGTGCAGTCGTCGTAGAGATGTCCGCCGAAGAAATCACAGTTCAGTTTGGCACAGGAAAGCGGTTCCCTTATCTACGCTATCTATGGAATAAAATTAATGTCTTTCTGCCTGAATAGGTCATTGTATGTGAATAGTATTGCATTGTATGTGAATGATAATTAAATAAAGATTTAAATAAAGTTTGTGAATGGGACCCCCTGGTTCTGGCGAGTGGGACCCTCTGGTTCTGCCGAGTGGGACCCCTTTGGTTCTGGCGAGTGGACCCCTTTGGTTCTGTCGAGTGGGACCCTTTGCTTCTGGCGAGTGGACCCTTTGGTTCTGGCGAGTGGGGCCCCAAAGGTTCTGTTGCTCCAAAAAATAAACATAAGCAAGTCATGTTACACTAATTGATTCACACAGACACGATTATGTGAGTCGCTTTTCCTTTTTTTTAAATTTGAATTATGTCTTAGACGCATCATGGTCAAACTTTAAATTCCTAGATTATTTATGAATCTTTTCAATTATCTCTCGGAGTCGGAGTAACATGTTGCACATCTAATAAATTTATTCCACCACTTGAAACTGTATTTCAGCCGTTTCGATCACCACTCCAACAGTGCCATTCAATAAAGAAGGAGAACGTAGTCAGTCAGCAACAGCTGAGTTAAAGGTTCAAGAGTACCTTGATTCGTTGCAAACTCTGGAAACACCTGTTTATCCAAGCTACTACTCCTTTCCACCACCTTATTGTACCGTTTCGAAAAAATAGTGACACACAAAGTTTGAAATTATATTCATGTAAATTTCAATTGTTTCAGTGACGTTGATTGTTGATTTTTAATGAATAAAGATACCGTCAGAAGAGAATGAATAAAGCGCATTTTTTACTAATTCGAAAATCATGTTTAAATGACTTCTAAGTGATTTTTATATGCTTAAAACGATAAGAAAGTTATTTTCTAACACTTTTCACATAAAAAATTGATTTTTTCAAGAAAAATTTTTTGACCGAAATTTGACTTTTTGCCTAGGTAATCCAAACCTGAAAGGGTACCTGGATACCCAAAAAGAGATGGAATTTGTTAACTGAGGCCTACCGCATAAAGAAACTCTGGTATGCATACATGTTATATGCATCCAGAGTCACTTTCGAGTGAATTATGTCTCAGGTATGTGTGTGTGCGCATCTCAACCCCAAGCAACCAAGCCCCCGAAGGGGCGCAGGGGCTTGGTTGGTTAGAGATGCGCGCACAGACTTACCTTAGACATAATTCCAAGCAAGACTCTTGATCATACATGCATAAAAGACTCTTTTTGCCCAGCACCAGTGACCAAAACGCGGTAGAATACTTAGTACAAGGTGATTCACCTTGGTCCCTCAAGGCAAAAAGTTAAATTTTAGTCAAAATTTTTTTTTCAAAAATCAACTTTTTACGTGAAAAAGTGTTAGAAAATAACTTTCTTATCGTTTTAAGCATATAAAAATCACTTAGAAGTCATTTAAACATGATTTTCGAATAGAGCTAAACAAGTTCCCAGCTAAACAAGTTCCAAGATTTCACCTCATTTTCATGCAAAAACAATAATGGAGCTGAGACTGAGGCATGTTTATATGCGGGAATACTCAACTGTCTTCTGTCATACAGTCTCGATGATCCGGCCCTATAAACCAGCCCTCTCGCTAATTCGGAACTTTTGAAAAGCATTATTTGCTGCACAAAAAAATTAGACCAAACTTTATTTTGATGAACCGGCACCCTTGATAAACCGGCACTTAAAACTGGTCCCACGGGTGCCGGGTTATCGAGAGTGGACTTTACACTCAAACAAAAATATAGCAACCAAATTGTACCTTCAAAATTCTTCGTTTCAGAAGTGAATTTTGAATGTATCAGCCACGATTTTACCTTACCTCGCCCCTCGACTTGTGGCACAATATAAAGATCTCTCAGTTTTTTTCGCAACCATAAACATTTACGGGTTTTAAATGTTTTATTAGCTCACGACAGCTCAGTGTCGAGTTAGACACCACAAGAGTCGGTATTTGACATCAGTATTCCCGAGTGTAACGTTTGACTACGTGTTAGTAAAAAACCTGCGGAGCACAAATATCGAAAAATCAGGCCTCCTCGCTAGTGTACAATGCCCTCAATTCTCACAGAGACTCATTGAAAATCGGGTGGTTTTTCTTCAGGCTGGTGAGCAGTGAACTTATCAAGTTCAGCAGGTTGTTGAGAAGTGAAATTATCAAGTGCAGGATTTTATTTTATGTTCATAACAAAGCCCGTTGTCTGAGCTTTCTGATTGTATGTCGTTTGCCTACATTAATAAATATTATCGCAAGTAAAAATCAAAAGAATTTAATAAGACCATTTTGAAAAATTTACTATTTTTCTAGAAGCATCGGAAATTTTTGCACTCTGGCCGTTTATCTGCTTTATGCGTGGTCATTACATATAGAGAAATTCAAGAGCTACAACATAGACAGAAAAAAGCACAAATAATTAAACAAAAGTTACTCAAAGTATACACGAGAAGAGGTAAAACCAGCTGTTTTTCTGGGGTACACGACAATTCACGCCCGGGACAATTCACGCCCGGGACGATTCACGCCCAGGACAATTCACGCCCGGGGACAATTACGCCAGTGGACAATTCACTCCCGGGACGATTCACGCCCCAAGACAATTCAAGCCCCTAGATAATTCACATTAAGTAACTTTATTTATTTACTTTTCTATTTATCAAACCGTCTAAATCACCCAGAATCGGGTAATGAGGGTAGCTACACACCTGAAGGGTTTAGTTATTTAGTTAACTCTGACTCGCACCCTCACTCTCACCCATAGGAAAAGACACTTTCAGTGAAGATTTCGCAAGAATTTTAATTTTTAGTCTGAACCAACCAAATCAAGTGGTCGTCCACTTAGATCAAAATTTTTTTATTTTTTCGCGTTCCAAAACTTGCTTTCTGGACTAATTCGGACATGCTGAAGATGGTTTGATAGTGGGTAAATGCCGTTTTGAAGGGTATTTTTGAGTTTTGGTAAAATCGAGTTTTGGTAAAATCAGTTGTACTCGAATACCAAAAAACATCAAACAAACCTTTTATTACTATTATCAAAGCATCTTCAGCATGTCCGAATTAATACGGAAACAGGTGTTGGAACATGAAAAACGTAAAAAAAATTTTGCTCCAAGTGGTCGACCACTTGGTTTTGTTGTACCCAAATAGTCGTACCCAGGTTGGGGAACTTAGGTAATGTAGTGATACCGGGGTAGTAATATTTTTTGTCTTGTAAAGAACTTTTAAAAGTTAGAATTTTTCTATGATCCAACCTCAATTTTACTGAATAACCCATGCATCAACAAAAACAAGTGGTCGTCCACTTGGAGCAAAAATTTTTACGTTTTTCATGTTAAAATAGTGCGCAGGTACGATCCCACGTAGTGGCACCCTATTTTGTTTGGCTTGTTTGGCCAGTTCTAGGGGGATTAGACTTTTTTAACGTTAGATTCGGAATCACCGACCCAAATTAGCCCTAAGAACTGGTCAAACAATTCAAAATAAATAGTATTCATCACTTGGGATCGAACCTGCAACACCATTTGGTCCCAAAAACGCGAACGCTTACGCACTGCGCCATGAAGCCTATATGTTCAAACCTTAATGGCTTCCCCCCTCGTTTAACACTACCGGAATTCGAACCTGTAACCTATTAGCGCATCAATTTAACAGACATCATTAACCAGGATATAAATTTAGCGCCGAGAATTATCTAGGGGCGTGAATTGTCCTGGGGCGTGAATTGTCCCGGGCGTGAATTGTCCCGGGCGTGAATTGTCCGGGGGTGAATTGTCTCGGGCGTGAATCGTCCCGGGCGTGAATTTTCCTGGGCGTGAATTGTTTGTGTACCGTTTTTCTGCAAAATTACCTCCTTCATTAACATACACTCCATTAACATACACCTCTCATTAACATACGGCCAAACTCGGTCCCGTTCTAACAATTGGCTCTCCCATTAACATACAGTTGATCCTCTTTTCGAATTTTTTCGAATTAAACCCTTTTTTCTACAACAACAATTTTACAAATCTCATTTTTTATGAAAATTTCGAAAAACTTGGGGGATCAAGGCAAAGTTTTTTAATTTTTATAAAAAAAATTGCCTTGGTCCCCCAAGCTGTTCTAAATTTAATATATAAAAATGCCTTAGTCCTCCCAAGCTGCTTTAACTGAGGGGTGTGTTTCGAAATCGACTGAGAAGTGTGTTCCGTAATTGACTGTATGGTGTGTCCCGATACCGTATATTCTCTATTAGAAGGCCCGGCCTTCTATTTTTCACCCTAAAAAAGTCGCAAAAAAATATTTCGATTTTGAGATTTTGGGTGCTCAACTAAAATTTTAAAAGTGGAATCAGGTGAGCTCGTGCTAACTAAGAAAACGCAAAAAACAGATTTGCGAATTTCTTTTTCTATGCTGATATATAGGTCCTCAAGGGGGCTTCTATTAGAGAGGGGCCTTCTATTAGAGAGGGGCCTTCTAATCGAGAATATACGGTATGTGGCCTTAAAATTAAACCGACTTTCCTATTAACATACGCTGAGCTAAATTATGGAACCTGGCTCTCTCATTAACATACCCCCATTAACATACACTCTCATTAACATACGGCAAGTTCCGGTCCCAAGGGTGTATGTTAATGGGAGTTTTGACTGTATACCAAAATTCTCAGGGTGAAAAATGCAACAGAACTAGTACAAAGACTCACAAGACAACAAGCAAATATCAGAAAATTTAAGCCAAACAATTTGACATCAAAAACCATACCGAAAACCAGGGGCTTCTGGATGAAAATTCAGGTGGTTGTGGCACGGTTCCGTAATTTTCTCAAACTTTTACAGGGCATTTTTAGGAAAAAAATATATCACGTGATAGAGCATTAAACACTGCGTCAGATATCACTATTAGATCAAAAGTGTCACTGTGCTTTCCCTCATTTTGAGAGGGTTGAAGAAGTGTGATGGCAGCCTGGTCGTGCGTGAACGATTCTGGTTTTATTTCAACGGATTTGAAATCAACACAAATATTATGAAATTTGAACTTTGTTAGGGAAAAAGACTCGCTAATGTTTTGGATATCTTTGGTATGCAAAGTAACAGATATTTGTTTGAATATTGCTTTCTAACCCAGTAATAAAGAACCAGAATTATCCACCTGTGATCAGCCTGCCATCACACTTCTTCAACCTCTCAAAATGAGGGGAAGCACAGTGACACTTTTGATCTAAAAGTGATATCTGACGCAGTGTTTAATGCTCTATCACGTGATATATTTTTTCCTGAAAATGCCCTGTAAAAGTTTAAAAAATTACGGAACCATGTCACAACCACCTGAATTTTCATCCAGAAGCCCTGGTTTTCAGTATGGTTTTGATGTCAAATTGTTTTGGCTTAAATTTTGTGATATTTGCTTGCTTTCTTGTGAGTCTTTGTACTAGTTCTGTTGCATTTTTCACTCTGAGAATTTTGGTATATTTTCAGCAAAAGTTTTCAAAGAAAACTCGACAGGGATAAGCTAAGTATAGTAACCTCCAAATTTCGATACCTGGAAAACAGCTGGTTTATCTTTTCTCGTGTGATTTCTAAGAAACTTTTTTTTGGATTCTTGTGCTTATTTTTGGCCTATGTTGTTACTCTAGAATTTCTCTATATGTAATGACCAGCATAAAGCAGATAAACGGCCAGAGTGCAAAAATTTCCGATGCTTTTAGAAAAATTGAAAATTTTAAAAATGGTCTTATTTGATTCTTTTGATTTTTTACTTGCGATAATATTTATTTTAAAGTAAGTAATATGGTAAACATGGTGAAAACCATGTTTTAATGCAAAAAAACGGGGATGAACGGTCGCTGTGTTTTTTGCATTAAACATGAAAGTTGATGTTCCAGAAAGTAGACCGTTCAGATTTGTTGGACCGATTGATGGATGGTTGCTTATAAAAAATTCTTATTCATAAATTCATTTATCATTCACAAAATAAGCAAAAACACCCAAAAATTCATCATTTAAATTCACAGCCAAACATAGAAGTACAGTAAACATACCACTGCCAATGAATCTTAAACGCTTCAATTTTCATGAATGAGACATCGGATAAAGACTGGTGAACAAGCTTTCTCTCTCTCTAGCATACAACAATCAATTTTTGAGAAAAAATACCTGTGTGGATTGATTGTATCAGGCCTCCAGATAATTTTGCTATTATTTGTAAACTAAAAAAGGCTTGCCCCCACTACGGGCGCGATTTGCCGGTAAAGTTTTATTCTTATCGGTGCATCTCATCAGATTTTTTAAACGGTGTATGTAAAATTAGGCTTGGCAGCGGGACGGGAATCTCACTGGAGTCCCGGTTGGGAATCCCGAAAATAATCACTTTCCCGTTCCCGTCTCGCGCCGGCTCATAGTTCAAAATCCCGTTTCCCGCCCATTCACTTTTCGAAAATTCCGAAATTTTCCCGAAATCCGAATTCAAATTTATTTAATGTCAAAACAAAAAAGTCTGTTACTAAGCAATTTTGCTTGTCATTTCTTTGTCATTTCTGGTGGAACGTCTTCTTCAACAGAATAACGGCTGAGAATTTAGGAATCTTCAGGGTGGCCCATAAAAATTCGGCCACCTTAAAAAATTGGGCGCTACTATAGAATACCCCCCAAAAATCCGACCTTATAAAATCGCTGTAACTACCTTTGCAAACAACAAGTTTAGGCTTAGCCCTTAGGCTTGGGGTAGGCCAGCGTACGGAAGTTGTTACTAATGAAGAGTTTGCGCACATTTTCCGGGGTCTGGGACATAAATTTGGGTAGTCTTTACTTAAGTTTTAAAAGGTCGGATTTTTGGGGGGGGGGGGTATTCTATAGTAGGGTCAAAATTGAAGTACGGTTTCCAATTTTTGGGCGGCAAGTCCTCGGAAACCTCCTCAACAATGCCGGCTGTGATAAAGAGAAACACCACAAAGCTTTTTACTAGCCATCGATTTTCCTGGGGAAAGAAAATCCTGGGGAAAAAGGCTACCTACGTAAATTTTTTTTAAAGTGGGCCACCCTGTGCTTACTGTGAGAACAAGCTTTTTTTTTTTTCTGAAACCAACACCGTACCACTTGTTTGTTCCTCGCAATGAAAAATAGGATCCCTATCGAAAACGACATGAAAAATGCAAAATAAATGATTACAGTAGTTTTGAATGACAAAACTGGGTTGACTTTGGAGCTCATGCTGACTCCGGAGTCATCTATCTGACTCCAAAGTCGTCGATTTGACTTCCAAGTCACCGATTTTGACTCTGGAGTCAGACCATTTGACTCCGGAGTCAAGCGTGACTTCGGGAAGTCTGAGTAGGCCTTTATTGATTTGTTTGTTTTGATTTGTTTGAGAAAAAAATCGCGGAATTTTCGATTTTCTCTTTTATTTTACAAATTCCCATTTCGCATCAGGATTCCCGAATTTTCGAAATTCCCATTCCCGTTTCCGCGGGAGCATTTTTTTTTAAATTCTTATTCCCGTTTCCTGTCCGGACCCAAACTGCCAAGCCTATGTAAAATAGCCTCGAAAATTTGAAATAGGCAGCAAGTTAACTGGCATAATAATGACGGGTACCCGCCCCATCAAAAATTCCTGCGATCCTGCATCAAAAATTTCCTCCAATTCCTATTGTATATAATCGATCTATGCGATATAGTAGATAAAATAAATGAAATAAATGCTGTATTTTTTTAATTCAATTTGAAATTATAATATCACAAACATGAAGTTTCAGATTTGAAAATTGTAAAAAGTAGGCAACCGCACATTTGTCACTTTTTTGAAATATCTGTCGCGCGACATTTGTAATTTTCTGACATTTCTGTCGTGCGACAAAAATACCAATGTAGAAATTTCGACGCTACTCGGTAATACCCCTCCCCTAAAAAAGCTACTCGGGAATAACAAACACCCCCCCCCCAAAATCGGACCTGCTCGGATATACCCAGTGGCGTATGCAGGAATTTCTGACGGGGGGGGGGGGGGGGGTGGTTGGTGGCTGCACCAGGCCATTTTTAGGCCATTTTACCTACACCGTTTTTCAAATTTTTGATGCCATTTTACCTACACCGTTTTTCAAATTTTGATGCCATTTTACCTACACCGTTTTGAAAAAAATCTGACGGGGGGGACACCGATAAGGAAAAAATCTGGGGTATATCATAGTAGCTGTTTTTGGGTGGGGGCGCCGAAATTCCTATCGCTTGACATCTGTCACTTTTTCGTTTCTATCGTGCGAGAGTTGTCATTTTTAAAAAAAAAGTGTTTTGCACTTTTCATCACGTATGTTAAATTTAGTACCCTTCTAGGATAAATTATTTTGTTCCTCCAGGGCCAAAGTAATGTTTTGGTCAAAAAAAAGTCGTAAAGGTAGTGGACTCCACTTGTCAAAAAAGTGACAAATGTGGCGCGACAAATATTTTAAAATGTGACAATTGTCCGGTTACCAAAAAATAGATTTACTGATTTATTAGTGCTGCCCCTGCGGCTCCACAACCTCTCCCATGCTCTGCTGAAAAAAAGAATATGGTTAAAATATAATAAAAAATTTCACCCTTAAACAAGGCTTTTTCGTGTAGACGATAGTTTGAACACTGAATTTCAATTCTGGGAAATTACGCTCTAATATTTTGCGGCGGATTGTTTCCTTTTCAACTGCTACGTTGTGAGTTGTCACCGTTACCCTAATATTTTTACTAAAAAGTCGTTTAATGGGTTTTCTAATTTCATTTACCATTCGCTTCCTATCACATAAATCAACCCTGTGGTGTTATGGCTAAATCTTCGCCATTTGAATGGACAGCAAAGGCGTTAATGGTTGAAAATTTGATTAAATGTGCCAATGTGTGTATGACACTAGCGCTTTAACGATGTGGTTTATTTTCTCAGCACTCTACTTTCTTGCTCACAGGAAAAGCCCTCGAGCTGTTTGTCAGACGGGAATGATTTTCATTAGTGAGAAAGAAGCTTTTTTGAAACTTTGTAGAAGACCTTATGAGTAGTGCGAATGAGCGACAAAAATTGGCTGAGTATGAGTAAAAATTTTCGTAGTCAGCATGCAACGTTTCTAAGTCAGCCGCCTCAGTTCCGGTCAAATTCAAACTTGTCTTAGACTCCATTTTATAAAGGTTATGAGTAAATTCTTTTTTGAAATACCTATTTTGTAGAGGACATTCAGGCTCACAAAATCGTACAAAAGCAGCTCGGTCCTCTGCAACTTGTAAAATACAGTTCTCCTATCACTAATCAGTATCTCGAGAGGCTCCCTAATAAGCTTATATCTTGCAAACTTATGTTTATATTTACAACTTAAATTTTTAACGACAGGACCCCAAGCATACTTGGACACGCACAAAAAAAGCGGCGGCGAGCGGCTGGCTCCCCACCCAAACAGTATTTTTCTCTAAGCTAACCTTTTTTATTTTGCATAAGCCTAAGTTAGCGCGCTACATATTGCAAAAAGGAAAACTTAAAAAAATCAAGGGAACCAAAATAGTACGCTTAGAGAAAAATACTCTTTAAAGGGGGTTACTTGGGTGTCTTCACGTATTTTAAATTATTAACTTTAAAAAAATCACTATATAGAGGTTTCGCTTCTTTAACAGAAAAATCAGTCGCGTTAAAAAATCGAAATTTTCATGATATTCAGCATCAGACAGTCAAAACATAACTAGTGAAAAGTTTTAAAAATCTAGGTAGAAAATTGTCGGAACTTTGACAAGGACAAACTTTTCTAGGACTATTTTGGAAAAGCTCGACTGTATTTTTATAATTTGTAAGGCTTTAGAATTATTTGTTGTGCTAAAAATTAAATTTATAAATTTTATTTCATCATTCACAAAAATAGGCAAAACACCAAAAAATACATCATTTAAATTCACAGCCAAACATAGAAGTACAGTAAACATGCTACCGTCAAAGAATCTTTCTATGTTGCAATTTTCATGCTCACATATAAATGAAACATTGGATGAAAGAATGGTTAAAAATTTCTCTCTGAAGGAAACAGGCATTTATGCTCCTACCAAACGACATAACATACCAAACAATTTGAGAAAAATGACCCGTGTGGATTGGTTGTATCAAGCCTCCAAATAATTCTGCTATAGTTGCAAACCATTTATAACCTATTCCCATAAATCGTATAATAAACCAAGGTCATCTACAACCACTCAGTAAATAACCACAAATTTTACTTATTGAAATATTTAAGCAGGTCTGCTAAACTTGGAGACTTATTAGGTCAATTGTGTGATTATTTGGAGGCTGAAAACCAAGCGGAGAAGCAATCGAGAATATTGGCTGACAACAATTTTACAAAAAAGTAGTTACCTAGCGTGCAAGTTTTTAGTGAAATGTCAGAAGTTATTTATTTTCTTAAAAATCAGATATTTTACCATGGCTAAGAAAAGGACGATCGGAAATCTATAATTTTTCGCCTGAAGATTTTTTAGATTCTTTTATTATCCATTAATCTGTATGAAAACGCGTCTCAATACACGATGAATTTGGCCAGAAAATATAAGTATTATGTAAAGCATCTAACAACACTTTAAAATATCGATTTCGCAGGCAAACTGTAACAGCGTGTGGTATGATTAACTGAGAATTACCGCTCACTATGGAGAGTTGGCCGACTAAACATCATACGATCTGAATTTTGGCGCATAGTTGTCCATTTACAACGTCGGATGTGCGAAATATTATTTATTATTTTAAGACGAAATACTTCGATGGGGTTCAACTAATCAATCTTTTACTTAAAAGAATGGGCGATTTCTGTGATAAGAAATTCATTTATTCATGGCGCAGTGAATTAGCGTTACTGTTTGTTGGCCAAAATAGTTCGCAGGTTTGATCCCGACTGTGGGCACTCTAGTTATTTTGTCTTGTTAAGCCAATTTTTTAAGTAACGCCAGAGTCGAAAGCAGTGACCCCAATTACCCTTAGAAACTGGAGAAAAAAGCAAAAATAACTAGAGTGCTCACAGATGAGATCGAACCTGCAAGTCATATTAAGCCAACGAACACTAACGAATGCTTACTGGGCCATGCATCAAGTAACTTCAAGTTGACCACTCCTATTAATCAGTAATTCCCGCTCTTTATTTTGGAATTTTAAAATGCCTTTTCTGGAACATGTTTTCTTATTTAATTCCAGCCATGCGAAATTTTCTACGTGCTTAAATCACAATTACAAAAAATAATCAATGTCGAATAATACTAAAAACAGAAAAAGCAAGTGACAAGCTAAATTATTACATTATTTTCAAACAAACAAAAGTAACAGAAATACCCAATGAATACTTGAAAAGCACTAGATCCAGCGAAATATTCATGAAAAGTAATTATCTGGCAGAGACGACTCCATTTGACTCTTGGTTTGGTTGAATTGCTTCGACGGAGGTGATGGATAAATTGGCTAGGTTGCTGCATGACGAAGAAGAGGTATGCTTCAGGTGGTTTTGTAGGTCCGACACATACAATGGTGGGTTGACTTGAGCACGCTCTGAAGGAAAAAGTAGTGTTTTATGTAAAATTTTTCCTTTGAGAAAAAATCTTACCACAATTTTTGAGTATGTCTTTGAAGGAATAAGTCTTTGGATCAACTCTCTGCGCTACCCACCAGTGATTTTTGATTTCGCTAACAGTTGCTCGTCTTTTTGGATCAGGCAGTAAGAGCCAGCTTAGCACCTAAAAATAATAGTTTTATAAAGGGAAAAATTCGGTTTTGGGCATTAAATTCAAGTGCTTTAAAGGACTGGGAAATTTCGTAAGCTTTTTTAATAAATATTCGGACGCTAGTATGGAATACCACAGGGTAGTTAAAGCAATTTTGGCATAGGGGGATGCTCCTTTGTTGTCAAAGTTTAAGGGGGAGGTGTGGTAGGTGTTCCAGGATAAAAAGGAACTTCAGCATAATTCTTGCGATAGTTTTAAAAAGCAAAATACGTGTGTGGCCCATCGCGTAATTCAGGTCACGGAAAGAAAAAAGGAAAATTTATAGAAAGTCGCGGTATGAAAAATCTACAGTCAATGATTTACGCTTTAAAAAGAAATGCGGTAACAAGGAATCTAAACTTAACTAACCTGAAAAAGACCCTCAGAAACATCCCACGGCCATTCTATCTCGGCCTGAACTATGTCTCTAGCATTTCCAAAAGGGTTTTGGAAGAAGACAAGGGTGTAGAGCAAATGCCTAGAGACCACATTTCTAACTCAGGACCTAAAATATAAAATAGAAATATCAAATCCACTAAAAGTAAAAAAAGTACCTAGATATTTGTTGCCAGTCAAAACTTCCGGGCTGCAATACTCCAAAGTGCCGCAGAAAGTGGAGAACACAATATTTCGCCAAAGTATGCAGCAGAGCCAAAACTAAAATTATGCCTGTTGCGTCAAGAATACATTTCCACTGAAATTCAAAGGGCCTTTGCCTTACTGCGTAATGATCTGATTTTTTAATCGGTCCGATTTTTCGATCTGATTTTAGGGAAATATCAAAAAATCGTGAAGTCATATCCGGAATAAATTGCCAAACTGAAAAATTTAAAAAACGCAAAAAATCGAAATTTGAAAATTGGTCCTATTTCTGAACCTATAATCGGTCCAAAATCGGACCTATTTTTATGCATTTCGCAAGGCTGTATGTGAATTTCCCCACCAAAATGTGAAATTCCCCACCAAATTACTGAATTTCCCCACCAGATTTTTAAAACGACCATATCTCAGTGTTTTCTTATCATTTTTTATTTTTTTCAGACCAGCATGCAGCCCTACTCTTCTAGTTTCTAATGAGCCATCAACTGTTATATCAAACTGTTATAATTTTAAAAAACATTGAGAAAAAATAGTTTACATAAAACAAGAGGTTGTTTTATAAAAACCAACTTTTCTCAATGTTTTTAAAATTTTAACAATTTCTTTGATGGCTCATTAGAAACTAGAAGAGTAGGGCTGCATGCTGGTCTGAAAAAATAAAAAATGATAAGAAACACTGAGATATGGTCGTTTTAAAAATTTGGTGGGGAAATTCAGTAATTTGGTGGGGAATTTCACACTTTTGGTGGGGAAATTCAATTTGATCCATTTCGCAACTGGTCCGTCCATGCAGACGATAATCTTAAAAATTTGCATGAGCTAATTCTCAATGTGTGCACGGAGAATCCCATTGCCAGCGTGAATGAATGCAAAAGTTAGTAACTGTATAGCCGTATTACATGACGGGTTTCAGAAATATCGTAGAAGTGAAGGCTATTAAGGACTTAGTCAGAAGCTTAAAATGGTCGGAAATTTTCTTAGCTGAAGTTTGAAATAAGGCAGTACCATAGCTGAAATTTCGAATAAGAAACTTACTCAATGAGTTTGCAGCAGAAATTCTGGTCAATGATTACATTTTCGTCCTTCAAATCTCTGTGCACAATATGATTTTCATGAAGGTAGTCTACAGCACTCACGATCTAAAAACACTTTATAGCTTTTATTTGCTTTTGAAAAACTCATAAAAATAATAACAAACCTGTTTGAAAATGTAGCTTGTGAGTGGCTCATTTAGCTTGGTGTGCATGTTTTCAATGAATTCGAACAGGTCCATTCCACAACCTAATTTTTCCATCACCAATTGGTAATATTTGTCGTTTTCGAAAACGTCTAGCACTTTTACCTGAAAATGGTCATGTTTTTGCTCGCGCTCAGAATATTAACTTTATTTTCACTAGCTGAAATTTACTTACAATATTTGGATGGTTGAGAGTCTCGAGCAGATGCACCTCAATAGGTATCATCCTATTGCCTCTTTTGCCACTCTGGACCCAACTCTCAGGCAGAACTTTTGCTTTGCACACAAATTTGAGACAGCCTAATACATTGTTATTAGTGTGATAGTAGAAAATTTCGAAACAATGGCACTTACTAGTAGTCCAGTATCTTTTCTTGCGGCCAATTTGACAGATCCGAAAGCTCCATTCCAATCAGCTGGAATGTGTCGTAGTGTTTGGAATATTCGCCCCTGACAGCATCGTTGTTCTCATCTTCCAGCACTCCTCTGTCCTGGAGCATAGCGTCTTGCGGTTTCAGTTCCTGAAACCCATACTTTCCTATTTTCATGTTACATTTTTTATCCGAAAAATTCGCAAGTGCAGAAGTGTACTTGAACGTCCGTTAATTGAATGCCCTTATACCGTCAGAGAGACCGTATTTTCAATAATGACCCGGGTTCATAATTTTTCAATACATCAGTTACATTTTCTTTCATGAAATGCAATGCCTTGCATGACTTTCCGCCTAATTTTTGAAATTGAATTTTATACTCCTTTCAGCATAGTTCTCTCAAAAGGAAGTTTGGAGCTCGTCAAACAATTCAATTGCGCTAACAAAAAGACGAATTTTTGTTGAAATCTATTAAAAAGAGTTATTTTGTTAGGCATAGTGACGTTTACCTGTTTTTGGACCTTTTTTTAAAACCCATTTTGGCGTTCTATTTTTTCGTGTTTTTCCGGCAAATTATATACTTTTTTAAACTTAGGCTTAGGCTCAGGGTAGGCCAGCGCAGGTTAGGGCGGGCTCAAACGTGCGCCATCAACTGCAAAAAGTGCGAAAAAAACAGAACGCAAAAATTGACGCGAATTTTAAAAAAATGTCGCAAAAACAGGTAAATGTCTAAGCACCATTTGTTGTCTTTATCCCATGGCTATCCAGGCTGAAGTCCGTAATATTAGGTTCGGTATTTGAGTGGGTGGTTATTGTAAAGTTTTTTTACTCTGCGACTATTGTGAATAGGCCAGAAAAAGCCTAAATACCTTCTTAATAGCTGCAACATCAGAAGTTGCTGGAAAGCCTTTTTGACCGACTTTTTGTCTGGAGCTTGGGAACAGCTAATGAATAATTCTAGTACTCGGTTGAGAAAGTCCCCAGCACTCAGTACTCTCAGCATACTTCCGACAACTCTTTTCTGATTATTTTATTTGAAAAGAACTCACACTAGCAGACGAATGCAGATCATCGGCTAAAGCTTTGGTAGCAATAAAGTCGACTGCCGAGTCACTGTCACACTCCCTCAAAGTTCCAAAAGCTCCTCCAACAGAAAACTTGGGAGCCTCATCACTATTCAGGGAATCAGATGTAGATGAAAAGCAATTACTGGCAGAGTAGCACATGTTAGGAAACTTAGCCATTTTCGCTAGTGCCGGGTGATTCAACTTTACACCAGAATTAGATTTTTCGATTTCACTGTGCGCATCCTCCTCTTCACTGGAGCTGCCCATTTGGTTGAAGCCGTAGTCATTAGAGCGGTCAAAGCCAACACAAACATTGAATAGTTTTGGGTTGCTGCTGATCTCAACTGCTGTCTGCAATGGGAAAAAGACATTACAAAAATCATTATTAAGTGATTCTGCCAATCGATGGGATAAATGCTTTTACGCTTTTTATTTCAACATATTTTCCGCTATTATTTTTTATTCCGCTTTTTTTATTTTGTAAAACCACTCACCACTTCAATTTTCACAGGAATTCTGCCTCCATCTACATGTTTAACCAGTCCCAAGTAAGTGCCTGGCAAGATGTCTTGATGACTGCTGCCCAATGGGTGTGTCCTGCTAAAGTCTTTGTCACCATTCTGTTCGCTTGACTCATCTTTATTAGCCAGTGGGATTTCCATGTCTGAGATATGAGAGCTGGTTGAGGTAGACGATCCTGTCCAGATACATTTCTTGAATGAGCTGTGGTTGTAGAGGTGGTAGATGAGCCATCACTTTCCTCGTCTTCAATGGAGTTCTTACTCAACTGTCGTTTGTTGGAGTTGAAATCTTCGCAGGAGAAGTACTTGTCTTCGTTGAGTCTTTGCTGTTTTTGGGCTTCTTCAAAGTAGTTGTAGAAGTCAGGGATCAGCTCCTTAATGTCCTTAAAATAGCTCTGTATCTTTTTGATAACTCGAATGTCAAAAGAAGACAACCCGGACAACCCCGTGCCGACCCGAAAAGCCCAAAAAGTCTGTTGATTATATACTATTTGTTAACTACCGTAATCTCTCTATTAGTTCCACATGTGGGATTATTTTCAATCGTCCAAAAACCGAAAATTTTGGGGTCGATCTCGAGATTTTCGGGTGCTCAACCAAATCTAAAAAGTGGAATCAGTAGAGCTCGTGGGAGTTAAGAAATGCAATAAACAGTTTTGTTAAATTTTTTCTGAGTTGAGATACAGGTCCTCAAAGTTGAGGGTGTGGGTTTAATAGAGAGTGTGGAACTAATAGAGAGAATACGGTATGTAAAATCAGTTGACTAGAAAAATTTCGTTAACTATGTGAAATTTTTGACTATGTGAAATAGGTTGACTGTGTGAATTTCCTTGACTATTTCAAAGACAGGGCGGGCCAAAGCCAAAAATTTTTTGACTAGGCCAAAAGTAGGGACCGTTCACATGCCTGTCTGCAAATCCAATCCATATGCGAAAATTTCCAGCATTTAAATTAAATTTTTTCAGTTTACATACCATCTCATTTTTCTCTGCAGGTGTATTGAGCTCACATCCAGCCAGCTCGTGCAAGAAATTTTCGTTGTAGGCGTACAGCAGTCCTGAGTCAGTTATTGTGATCACTCCGTTGATAGAGGAGAGTGATCGAATCTCCAGGTCAAAGGAATTCGCCACACCAGCTAAAATCAAGTCCCTCATACACAAACTGATATCAAGTACCATGTCGAAAAAACTTACAGTCATGATCACAATCAGAGTGCAAGACTATAGAAAAGGGTATGCCGTTTCTTTTTATTGTAGTACCACAGCACATCTGAAATTATTTTTTTAAATAAAGGGAGTAAGACAGCATTAACAATACCTGAGTCTTATTGTCCCATTCAATGCCAATCTAAACCAAAACATTATTACAGTCTTACGTTTCAGGAAAGTTTTAAACAATATAGGGCTAGTCCGAATTACGTCAAATTTTCTTCTTTTTTTCTTTAAATAATGCTTCCATCGGTATTATTGGTACTATTTTTACTGCCTTTGTGTATAAAAATGCAACTTATCAGAATTATTTTTGCTTTTTTTTTTCAAAGTAATATTTCTTTTGTTTGCTGCGCTTCCGAAAGTTGGTCATGATAAATCTTACTTGTAGGCGTGGGATCAGCCGATGTATTTCTGTTCCAAAGAGCAATTGGTAGAGTTGTAACCAAGAATGTTAGCCAAACTGTCATCTGTCCGAAAGATTCTTCCCTAAATTCAAAAATTCATTGAACATCTCTCGGGAATTCGTACCTTAGCTCCGAGAATACACTGCATCTGCAAAGCATTAATGGGTTCCATAGTGATTAACCATCTTCTTTTCACTGCACTGTCCCCCCGCCATTGTCAGTGTTGGCTGCTCCATTACTCATTTTGAGAAGGTGCTGTGAGCCTGACTCCCTGTTTTTGCCAAATGACAGAGGGCAATCATTATGCTGATCTATTTCCAGACGGTCATTTTGGATCAAATGATGGCCAATGTGAGATTGCTTGAGACCATTTCTCTGAAAATCTTGCTGGTTTTATCTTCCTTGACTTCACAACCGTCAGTATTGATGTTCAACTTCCTAATTTGGAATTATATTATGAGTTGCCAAAATTATAACCTTTTTTTTGATAGGTTAGAGAATTTCGGATCTTGATTAAAATACTTTACAAATTCAAAAATAGCAGTTTTTAAAAACAGTTTTGACAGCTGAGCAGAGGTTTTAGCTATCGAACTCACAATGTATTTTCTTCTGTATTGACTGAATTGGAATCCTCTTCGCCATTGGTCGGTCCATTCCATTTGTGGCATCCCCGTTTGGTAGCTTCTTCTGGACTCGACCATGTTTCTCTTCCCGTCCAGTTGTTGATTGCAATGGTCACTTTTGTGGCCGATGGAGTTGTTATTGTTTGTTTCGGACGGTGCTCGACAACTCTGGCAAGCTGTCTGCGAGTTCTGCTCATTCGATTCTTGACTTGTTTTAGAATTCTGCAAACACAAATTTTGTTACATTCTTAGCAATCTAAAAAAACTGACTGAGTGCTGAGAAAACTGGCTTTCTTCACTGTTTTCGTGCAATACGTTGAGATATGGTGAGTAGTTGGCACAAGTTGACTTGGACCTCTGAGGCACTCCTGCCTTAAGCTCACTATTGCAAGACAAATTACTAGGGCTGGCTGGCTTAGTCTGATATTCTGAAAAATGAAGTTATTAAGAAGTTTGAGAATGCAAAGAAAATGCAGGTATACCTTTGCAGTTGTCAACTAGATCAGACGTGTCGTTCTGACAAGTTTTAAGTGGCGTTTTCGACGTTGCTCTGAAAATTTTATGACATTAAGAGACTTTCAGAAACAAAAGTTGATACTGGACACATCGTGAACACGCAGAGTGGAATATACGAGAACAAATCATTTTATTGAAAAAATATTTGGGTAACAAGTCAATCGTGAAATTGAAATTTTACTGTAATAAAAATGATGATGACTATTTTGATATTATTTCATACCTTTTGATTTAAAAAGGTTTCGCCGATCCCCAGAGGTTCGATAAATCTAAGTTTGACTGTATAAGACTGTCGACTAGTTTTTTATGCAAAGAATAAAAAAAAGAAAATGAAAGGAAATAAATTTCAGCGTCAAATAAAAAGGGAATGGTAACCAAGTAGATGTTCTTAAATAAATTGCTTCCGACCCATAAATTTACGTCTTTTTGCGTTCGTCTCCTCTTATCACGTTTATTCCAAATTGGAGACAAGCAATTTGCAGATAGAGGCAGAGAGGGGGTATAAAGTGCACAAATGCACATCAGACGACGGTTGATTGACTCGTAGTTTGATCTATCATATTAATTTTGAAGTTTTTAGTTGCATCTGGGCTTGGCAAGGATAAAAAAAACTAAAAGTGTTTATAGCTTTTTCACATGTAAAGTTTAGAGATTATACAAGAATTCATGGTACTTTAATTAGCAGGATTGTAAGTCCCGCATGCTACCCGAGCTGAGCTGCTAGAACTGTTTGCATAAAAAATAAATGCTAACTAGTTTGTAAGATGCGTATCACTACTACTTATCTACGTCGTCTACATAAAAACAGCCCCCGGTAGTGCGTTAAGGCACGTTTTATTTGTCGCTTAAATTTAGCTGGAGGTTTAGAAAATATAAAGAAGCAGTGCACCGATTCATAGGATCCCAATAAATCTAGGTTTGACTGTACACTTATTTTAGTGCGGCCAAAAATTTTGAACTTTTTTCAGTGTACTGGCGCGTATAGAAACTTTGGTATTTACACCTCCTTTGCACATTTCGCCAAAACTCGAACCAAGATTGATTCGAACTGAGCTCTCAATCTCAACCTCAAGCTATAGTAGTCTTTCACTTTTTACAACCCATACAGTAACTATCATTCCTAAAAGTATAGTCATTCTCTTACAAAGGCCCTGAGGCATACGCTTTTATTGCGAACGAATAAATAACAAAGAAGCTAAACCAACGAAAAATTACTTTTAGTCTAGCCCTGAGTCTGCTGCAAACAAAATGTAGTGAACTTTTTCACAATTAGATGATCCAATCCCTATCGCTTTTACTACACACACACACCCGACCGCAGTGTAATCAAGCAATGACAACAATAAAAGATAGAGGCAAAAGGCTCGCTTGTGTATAGGGAATAGGGAGGTTTGGCAAACACAAAGAGAACAACAAGGCCTCTAATCTGTCTGTGTCTCTTCTCCTTCTTAAAATAAATCAAAAAAGTAGCAGCAGAAAAAAGATCTTTCGCCCGAAATAAATGCAGAAAATAGGGTTGGTATATTGCAACCTATCATACAAGTAATTCATGCAAAAAGCATACACAGCACTGGATTTTATGCTCAGAGAATGGCGAGTTGGTGAAGCGATTAGCGTGATCAGAGCTGCAGGGCTTGCTTCTTTCTACACATGTTTGCACAAATCCAGAATTTTAGGGCTTCTGCAGATTTCTCTTTTGCTGCGCTGGCGAGCAGGAAAAATAATTTGCTGAGATTTTTTCCCTGTAAAATTATCATTCGGCGATCTACAAAAAGGTCATTTAGATTATGCAGAGGCGTGCAACAAGAATTTAGAGTTCTTGGGTGAGAGCTTTGTTGTTAACTTTACTAGAGTTGTTGCAAAGAACTAGCCATTCTTCGCAGACCCGAAGGCCCGATGCACTAACTCTTCGATGGCCCGATTCATTCATGGGTTTCACACCGTTTTTACGAGGAACATGTGGAATCTGTAGTTTGGCACTTGAGACATTTCTTTCTAACATTTATTTCATCCGACTTCATCTTTCCGATACACTTAAAATGAAATGCCTGAGTTACTATTTCAGAAGCTCTTCGAAAATTAAATCAACACAATATTTTGTTCTAAAATTATTACAGTAAACTGAAAGCCGCAGAAGAACTATTAAGACAATTGCAGAGAGACATTGTATGTATATATTTTTAACCAAAAATCTTACGACTTTTGCTATTTACCGTATTTCCTCTAATTTAGCCCTGGGGCTAAATTTTTGGATGCCCAAAAATCTTGAAATTGTAATTCAAAAATGACCGTAACTCTGAAGTTCTAGTCAAAAAAAAGAAGGGGGGGGCTAAATTAGGAGGGGGTGCTAAATTAGAGCAAATACGGTAGGTTGGATATATTAATCAAAAAATATTTATATTAACAGAAATATATTGTTATAAAGATAACAAGCCTGCTAGAAACTTAAAACTTATAATTGCTATAGAAAAACAGATGATACGACCAGTAAATGCAAATAATAGTCCAAAAAAACTTGCAGGTTTATTTAGCTAAAATTAGAAGGAGAGAAGAAAATAGGTTGTATGTGTTTGTCAACAGTATCGATTTGTGCTGCTGCCCTAGGAGACCTTTTTATCCTGGAGCTGGCTGGCGATTGCAAAAGTAAAAAAAATATTCAAAAATAGTTCTTCCACAGAATTTTCGCATTTACAATAATGTATCAAAATTTCTTGATTAATCTTTTTAGCATATGCTAACTAACACCACTTCCGATTATTCACTCCTCCAATTGCTAATTGCCCAGATATAAATTGCGGAACAAGAAGACTGTAAAAGGAAGCAAATGTGTGTCATACAACAATTCCAATGAGTAATGCAGAGCAAGAAATAAGTCCTGAAAATTACGGAAGAACTTCTAACATTTGTGTGAACATCTTGTCTTTCTTTTTGCTGAATCTCACAAGTCCGTCATTGTCAATAATGAGGGCTTTATTTTGGTCAATGTCAACAAACCAAAATCAAAACAGCATAGAGAGAAATGAGAAAGTTAATTAGCAGCAAAATTGCGACAAATAGAAAAAATATATTTCTGTTAGGGCCAAAACGTTTGATTTCATGTGTGATCAAATAAGGACTATGCCTAGAAGCTATCAACTAAGTGAGTTATTAAGCGATAATTTCGGATCATTTTCGAAAGAATCGAAATTGGTGGTCAGGAAAACAGTTATCAGCAATAGAAAAAAGTCATTTTTCGGTATTGAAATAGCTCTAACTTTTTGCCTAGGTCGTTTTTCAGAATTATGTTTTTCACAGAATGATTTGCCTAGCTTTTAACTACATGGGAGGCATAGCAAAAATCATGTTTCTGACATCATAAAACATTGAAAATATTGTCGCCTATAAAAAACAGATCTGTAAAAATAGAATTTCGCAAGACAAAATAGATAAAAATTTATGCTATTTTAAAACCGGCGATTTTTTCACCATAATGAAACCTAGCGTTATATTTTTTCAATTTACATTAACTGGTGTTGGATGCCAGAGTTGTGCGGTGATCAAATCTACACACACCACATTTGATAAATCATAGACCTACTAGCCGTCTTGTTTCTGCTACCAAAATCTGTTCGTGAATAAGAAAGGTTACAAGCATCACTGCAGCTTCCGAAAAATTTCCAGCAAAAATGCAGCTAGAAGTCACTGCCTGCGAAATAATGATTTGTCACTATACCCACACAGTCAACACCTTTCCACCCCTTCTCCAACATTCCTTTGCTTCCCTCTCTTGGCAATACTAGTAGGAGTAGTAGACACAAGTAGCAGGAGGAAAACCGGATTGCACCTATCAATTCATTCTCTCTCCTATCTTCACGTGATTTCCACTTTTTTCTGCACCTCTATCTTTTGTCACCACACTCTGTTGATCATGATGACGGTATTGCACAGACTACTAACTTTGTGACTACCTCTGTAATAAGCTTGGCCAACACTCCTCTCCCAAACAATAGATTAGAACTCCAAATTGAATGCAAAAATGCAATTTTTCGTGAATAGGCAAGTCAAAACGGAAGGCTTGGGATTTACTTTGCAGAAAAAAGGTTCTTTGAGTCCGGCTCGTAAAAAAACTGAAAGTCAAGAGGCGACACAACAAAGCTGTTTACCTGTTCAATGGACACAAAAAAGATGTTATGTAAATAAAAAATAAAAATATTGTTATGTTGGTGAGTGGAACCGAACCTAGGATCATATGCAGAAAATCAACATTTTTAAGAAAATATGTACGCACCAAATTTTTAAAAAAGCTAAAAATATAATAATATAGCAATTCGGGTCATATATGAGAAGCGGGTGCGTTTTTCGCTTCGGTTCCCTGTTGTTTTCCTGCAATTTTTTATTTCAAAAACATTCGACATCACTCAGCGACAGCAAGCACTATGCATAATTTTTGCTAAAAAGTAAAAACCGAAAATAACTCAAGCAACAATAAATGAACAGATAATGTGAATAAAATAATAAAGGGGGGGGGGGTCCAAGGCGAAAAAACCCACGCTTTCATATAGGGACGCAATTTATCTTGTTTTCAAAAAAAAATTCATGGTATGATTACACAGTCAAGCATAAAAATATACCAAAAAAAACGTTTTGACGGATGAATACAACAGGGAATCCCATAAGGTCTTTATTTAAAAAAATTATTATTATATTATTTTGGGTTTTTAAAACGCTAATAGAAGACCGCTAACCCACTGACGGTTTCTTGTGTAAATGTGCATTATTGAGATCACTCACCTTACTCATTATCTTATATAAATATTAAAGAATCAAATCTCTGCAGATCAATATGGATTTATTTGATTGGATTTTGAGGCTTACAACTAGGATTTTGTGCAACATTATCGAAAATTTTGGATCCTGCTTATTCAAAGTTATAACTGACCCAGACTTGTTCACATTATGAGCAACTGCATCATTGTGAAGCCAAAGAAGCAGTACCCAAAGAACTAAGAGTCTATATAGTCTGCAACTGCTATATTTGCTGCTAAAAAGTCTTTTTCCATCCTATTTCTTTTCTATCACTGCTATCAGTGGGAGCAAGAAAAGGGATCGACAAATAGCACACAGGATCAAAGTCCACCTGCTCTGTCTCAACGACAAACTTTGTTGAACAGACACACTCCAGAACCTACTCGAAAGTATAGCTAAAGAAACTAATGACTGAGATTCAGCTGTGATCCCAATATTTGACTTTTTCACATGTTTAGCATGCTTCAAAATCGAGTTTCACTACTGAAAACCAGCAAAAAATTTCATTAGCTTCTTAACAAAAATTACGGAGTATTCCTCTTATTTTATGAAACCTAACAGTCCACACTCAACTTCTGTCGAGGCGTTGCTTCGTACTCATATCCACTGGAGCAACCGCATAATTAATAGTTTTAAAAGTATTTTATAAAAATTCCACGAAAATATTTGAAGTTACAATTTTCAAAATGGACATACCAGACTAAGTAAATAGTAGCCACTAACTCCTAAGAATAGACTAAAAAGCAGTGATGCGAGACCCAAGCAGACTGGTTCGTTTCACTCCCACCCAGCTAATTGCTAGCTTCACCAAAAACGACTATTTTTTTCTTTTTTTAGATCTCACATCACTTTTAGCCAGGGCTTTCCCCACACAAAAAGTTTAACAGCAATCTTTTTGTGTAATACACTAGCATAAAACATAGATCAAAGCAACAGATAAGGGCACTGGCTGAGCCATGTGCGGCAGGCCACAAAAGCAATGGGAAATCAAATTTTGTAGGGGCATAGGACGCAAAAAAGGATGCAAAACCCTTGTTAATTTTCCCATTGAATCAGTCTCTCTCTCAGTTTTTCCACCAATCTTTGGACTAAAGACCCGTAGAGCTTGAGAGAGATGGCGAAAAGAAACAAGGAACACAAATTAAATTACAAAAAAATCTCTGTCAGTTTTATATATGGACAAATGGTTGCAAAAAATTTTTATTTTTTCTTAAAAAATACATTCTTTTCAGTCATGAAAAAATTTACCGACAAAAAGTTTAGTGTGACGGGAGACAAACCAGTACAAAAGACTATAAAACAAGGCAGATGGGTTGCAAAAGTTAGACCAAAAACGATCAAGATGGTTTTTAAAATATTTTTTTCTTATTTTCTTAGCTGTGAAGCGATAAAATAACACGAAAAAATAAAAATTAAAAAATTAATTAAATACAAAACAGTAGTGCTGATGTTTTGGGTACCGGACCGGATTTATAAAACAAAACTAGATCTGGAATCTTTAAGCCAAAAATATCGGAATCTGGATTCCAGTTCCGTCATCAGCGCTGCAAAATAGAATGTAAAACATATTTTTCACTAACCGACTTAATTAACGTTGAGAGAAATATGTTTGTCCTTACAGAAAAAATTCAAGTGCAACGAAATGTTATAACTTTTTTGGTAAAGACTAATAATTTAGACGAAAAACAACCTATAAAGATAGTAGCAAACAACATTTTTGAAAATGTGCAACACATAAGGAGTTCCGAAAAAGTGCGAGAGTTTAAAAAAGCCATTTTAGCTGACGAGGAAATAGATGTAATAAGCATGCACTAATGAGTATAATTACCAAATTTTGCAATTAGTTTGGGCAGTAATAGTACTAAAAATTATATGCGGGAATAAGAAAAGCTTTGAATTTTGATGTTCAATCTTTGTTTAGGCCCACGTCTTGCAGTTATATTCTCTCTAAAATCAAGACGACTTTCGGCTAAATTTTTTGTTATTTTGTGTCTATTTTCACGAGGTTCCTGTTTTTTCAAAGCCGAAAGGTTTTTTTATAATTGTAAAAGAATTTCAGCAAGAAAAAAGGCAAAAAAATTTCACTTTTTTTTTGTTTAATTTCTTATAACTTACATATTGGTCCATAAGTTCACGGTTGGTTATGCACAACGCACAAAATGGGTTTTGTAAGTTTTTAGTGATATAAGCCATTAAAAATTGACAGATTCGGCTAAACTAGATTGGTTAGAGATGGGCGTACTCACTTGCCTTAGACATGATTCTGCGTAAAATTCATTTGCTAAGTTCTAGTGAGAAAAATATGGAATAATCACAACAACCCTCCAGTACCCTCCATCTTGGTCCCCTAGGCACAAAGTCAAAAATTTGTCAAAAAATGTTTTTTTCCAAAAATCACTGTCCCTCACCTTTGTTTTCTATACGTTTCAGGCCTTAAAAATACAGGGTGCACCATTTTTAGAAAATTTTGTCAGTGGCTTCCGCAGACCTGTGAAACCCCTAATAAAATTTTGAGGTTTCAGCCAACAAAATGCAGGAATTCAAAAAAAAAGTGCAGTTTTTATTGGACACCCTGTACAAAAAAGGGCTTCGAACCTTTTTTTGCGAGGAGTTGTCATACCGAACTCCGGCCAAAAATTCTTCAAATTACGACTAAGTTAACGATGGGTAAGACCGTATAGGAGTCAAACTTGAACCGTACGGTGCGAAATTGGCTTACATAATGAGCTGACCATACTGAGAATTCATACTGTGGGCATTCTTTTTTCTTATTTGACTACAGAAGCAGAATTGTAAGCCTTTGCAAGAACTAGAGCAAAGCGCATTTAAAATACTTATCGTTAAACCATCTCAAAAGTTTTTTGTGAATAACCAGGAAACAAAAGTGCAAACAATCAATGTAAATTACCACTGGCAATAACTAGCTGAAGTTTTCAGCGAAAAATGCAGTCAAGTGCACCCATAAAGTATAGACAGCAAAAGTGCATACAAAAGTACAGTGTGACCAGCCAGCTAGTCAAACAATGGTAAAAAATGCAAAAAAGCTAACTGGTTGGACTTTTTACTCCTCCCGCTCTTTGTGCAGATCGGCTGGCGGAGGAGTAGCAGGTGAAACCATCATTCTCTTTGGTTTAGGAGTGGATGGATATAAAGAAAGATGACAAAGGCTGACCGGGTGACACCCACTGAAGGCAGCAGGGGCAAGAGTACATGTATTGATTGATCTAAGGGGACAATCGATGATTTGGTTGGCGACGCCTGTGCTGCTCCTATCTATTTATATCTTTCTTTTTTACTTCCTTTATTGCTTCAAATGTTCGGGAGTGTGGAAAGAAGTGACACATAAATGGCAGAGACAGCGACGAGCTGCAATTAAGAGACAGCCAGTGGTCAGCTGACGTTTTTAAGGAACTGACTGGCAGGTGAATTTGGATCGAATTGGTTAGGGGTGTGTGCGTAGGGTGGAATAAATAGATAGTAATAGAAAATATGAAGTGATTAAAAATTGAAGCAGATTACTTATGCAAAAGCTCTGAGTGATTACCCCATTTGAAAAAAATCAGGTATCAGCCTGTAAGGGCCAATCTTCAAGTTTAAGAGTCTATATCACCGAAAAGCAAATGCTTCTTTTCTTTACAAGTGATTTCCGATTTCCAATTTGAAATATATCTCCAAAATCCTGGATTGACCTGAAAGTTTTGCTAAATTTTGGGATAACACAAGGCTTCCAAATCAAAATTTCAAAATAAAAAACATTTGGTTAAAAGTGCCATTTATCCGTTTTGAGTGCCACAAATATAGATTTTGACGTGAGATTCCAAAATTTCTAAAGATTTGAAGGCCCAAATAAAGCACAAATCTTTAAATAAAGGACGTTTGGAAGCCTTGGGATAACATGATGTTTTACAGACGGGAAATAGTGGCTCAGGAAAAAATATTTTTTGCAACCCATGAACTTAATTTAGCAGTTGTTATATAAATAGTCAGCACGTAGACGCAGCAGATATTGTGGTGACGCCTATCGTAGTGCGGCCGATCTTTGATATCATGGCACACTCTTAAGCTCGTTCCGCCGAGTGTGCGACACTTTTTCCATCCTCACTTTTTTCTTTCACTGTATTGGTTTGACAGTATTGTCCTAAAAATTGTTGAAATTCAGATTTTGGCAATTATTTTCAAAAAATCATGCAATTCTGCCATAAAAAAGCAAAGCTTTAATATCCCGGCAACCGTTATTCAAAAAGGGTTGCCGAACTTTTGCTTTTTTAATCTCAGAATCGCATGATTTTGAAAAGCTATCTGCAAAATCGTAATCCTCGTGATTCTTCAAACCATACTGTCAAAACTAAAATGGTGAAAGAATACTAGATTGGCCTAAAAAGTGTCAGACCATAGTTGGAACGAACTTGAGGGTACTTCGTGTTTTCTAAGTCCGACTGTGAATTCAATTGTATAAAAATCGAAGACGCGCATAATACAAGCTGCACCAAAGCAGGGCCAGCAAAACAAAACGTCTTTCTATTTATAATTCTCCTCTAAACACTTTACTGTCTATCAAACTCTATTTTTGAGACAGACAAACAAACAAACAAGAGAATCAACCTTCCAAAATCAGAACAAACAGATGCGAGCCAAACGCTGCAGATCCTTTTTATGTGTGAAGCATGACTGCGACCCAATGATACTCCATCCCATGCAGACACCAAATAAGCAACACATTGTCATTAGCTTTTGCAGAAATAAGATCAAATCTTAGCTGAGTCATCTAATCAACACATGGTGCTATGCACAAACGGTGGTGAGTAACAACAGGCAAATGGTCTGTGCTCACCCACAAACAATGCCAACCAACCCACAGTGTTGATAATGCAAAATAGAGTTGTTTACTTCTCTTCAGTTCTGCAAAAAGACCAACACAAACAAATAAAAAAAGACATAAGGAGTAAAAAAGTGGGTTTGGGCCAAAGTAGACTGAATAAAGCAGAACCTGACGAGGAAGTAGAAAAACTAAAATATATTCTATTCAAATCTTTGTCTGATGCATTCTTCTCTTGATAGACTTATCAGGATCTCTTTTCGATTTTACCAGTCATTCCTGGAAATGACCTCAGTTATGACCATTTGATTTGAGTTTCTAAAAGAAAGTGGCCTTATGCGGTCTTGATTTCAAAAGTATAATCACTGAGATCAAGGACTGGTAAAATTGGAGCCCATACAATTCTCAGTGTTTTGCTGAGCTCACTCTGCGTGATAATTTCACTGAGAATCTCATTCATATACAATCACAGGGTTATTTTTTATTTTCACTCTCACTTAGAGCCTGTGAGGACAAATTTTGTTCTCAGTCACTCTCACTCACAAGCCAAAAAAAACGTCCTCACCTTCAAAAGAAGCTTTGATTTTGGCTTAATTCTCAATGAGATTCCCATTTTCAGTGAGATTCTGACTCTTAGTGAGATTCTCACTGAGACTAAAAACATTTTTTATTCTCATTCTCTTTCGCAAGCTGTGAGAACAAAAAATTTTTTCTCACTTAAAACCCTGTGAGAAAAAAATTTCATTCTCAGTCTCAAACACAGGTCAAAAAGTGTCCTCAGAAAAACACTGTAAATCCAAACCTATATTTATTAAAAAGCAATGCAGACCCTGCAAAAATGAACTCACTATTGATCAATACGAGAAATTAGCCTGTAATGCAGGCATGCCTGTGCTAAACGCGCTCTATTTATTGACTCGGAATCTCGTCTCGTCTGGATTTCGCAGGGTCTCTCTCTATGGCTTTCCTTTTTCTGCTTCCTAGGCTGTTCCAGCAATTCATCGAAAAAGAAGTAAATGGCTTCCACATATTTTTTGCCGGCTATTGCAATTTGGGAGCACTCAAAATTCTTGGAGACGGGGAAAGAGAAAATGAATAGCAGCTATGCGGACATTTTTGAGTATGTGGGAGTATATAAATATGTATTACAATGGCACTTTGATTAGAAGATAGAATAAGTAAAGATTAGACAACACACTACACATTTTTGAAAAATAACTAGTCTAATTGAGCTAAAAGTAAAAATAAATGAAATTCCGGAAACGCCATTTTCAGAAGCCAAAAAAGGTAATAAATTGTAACCATAATATCGTAAGTTTTATAAAAATTGCGATCCGAAAAGCAAAAAGTTAAAGAAGTTCGGATCTCAAGCAGAACCTAACATGTTATAGTAATAAAAATGTCAAAAACCAAGCAAGCAAGAAAAGGGACTGCCAAGTCTCGCAATCAAATTTTAGTCGAAACCTTTCTTCTTTTTTTTCTTTTCATCTTCGGATATTTCCGGTAGAAGAATAAGGCTAGAGCCTTTCGCTTCAAAATGGTAATAAGCACTAGATAAAATGCACTTTTTTCTTCAAAAGTGGTCAAATGTCCTTATTTGCCCAAATGCATTTTTTCAATTTTGAGAAGGTAGCCTGACAGGCCGAGTGTCAGACTCAGTGTCAGACTGGGAATTTTTATCCAAAATTTTTCAATCAGATGTCGATTGTGAATTGCTCATTTTGAAGCCCTAAATCCTAGCTACAAAACGATACTAACAAAAAATTCTCAATCAAGAAAAAAAAATTAGAGCCAAAAATACGCCAAGTGGCGCACTGAGTCTGAAGCTTATTGTGAACGCCGCTGTAGGGTATTTTCCAACGGCCTGATAAATAAACTATTTTTGTGTGCGTGGATAGGGCCGACCCTTATAGCAGTGACAATCGGTAATCGGGAAATATGGTTTGTTCACGTTGTTCGAGTTAGGGTCAGAGTTCGAATTAGAGTTCGAGTTAGAGTTCGGGTAAGAGGTGTTCATGTACTCAAAAACCCGAACTCTAACTTAACTCGATGGTGTTCACGTACATCCAGTTAGAGTTGGAGGTCGAGCTTGAAAATGTTCATGTATATAACTTAGATAGGTCGGAATCTCACCTTAAAGAGTCTGATATAATATACTAGGTGGTTTCTTAGTTGATGAGTTCCATCTATCAGCTATTCATAAATCTTTTAGTGGCAGCCTAAGGAGGGAAAATTTTTTTTCATTAAAAACTACAAGAATTGAGAAAATGAAAAGAGAAGGCGAAATTCTGTGTGGGTGAAAAAAATGATTTTCAAGCAGGTCAAAAGCAAAAATCATCTCTGTATGAAAACAGAAAGAAGAAATTTTATTCTTCTCAGCTCTCCTAAACTCAAATGTGAATATAAATGCTTTTATTAATCCAAAATAAATTTAACTTCCAATATATGGTCGAATCAAATCAAAAAAAAAAGAATCAGAAATATGGTTTGCAGTCTGGTGCGAACAAAAGAAAATAAAAGTGAAATCTAGCACAAATATACAAAGGAAGCATTAGCCAGTAGAGCAAATAATTATTCTCTTCTCCAGACTTATTCAACCTTTTTGCTGCTTCTATTTCTAGAAGTTGGGTGGTAATGATGTAGGAGGGGACAAGCTAATGCAAATAAATTATTCAAAAAGATGATATCAGTTTACACTTACAAGGGCATGGATTAAAATGGAATGAGCATTATTAAGATTAACAGAAATAGACACAGAAACTATGGGTCAAATTGCATGGTTTGAACAAAATCTCTCATTTTCCATAAATGTTTTGGTTCCGAAGTCACAAAAACAGCTTACTCTGTTTATTGTAATGGCTTGTTCACGTACTTCGAGCTCGTGTTCGAACTTGAAAGTATTTCTGCATATAGCTTAGATTGCTCAGAATCTTATCCGAGAGTGGCCAAAAGCCACTGAAAGTTGATTTTTCAAAGTTTACTAAAAGAAGGAGTCCAAGTTATACGCGCTAACTCTTTGAAGTTCGACCTCGAACTTGAATTCGGAGTAGATGAACAGTTTCCAGTTTAAGTTCGAGTTCAGATCAAGGGTCTTACCGCAGCCACAAATCAGAAGTCGAGCACGAACAACGTGAATAGAGACAAAATATAATTTCGTTTTGCGAATTGTGCGATCCAGACCTCCTGTCGAAACCTCTTGCTTGAATAAAGTTGCTAGAAAAAGTTATAGGATGGGGTGCAATTTGTTTTTTGGCCGGTAGGTTACAAAAACTTCCGGTCGAAAAAACTTTTCTTGGCTCAGTTTTCGATTTTATACAGCTTGTGGTCAAAGACCTTGATGTTTTCTTTAAAAGTTTTTTAAAGCAGATTAATGTTGATAATATTTGACAACTCAACATCTCAAGGCCTGTTCGCTGGGACCGTATACATTCGCCGCTGCTACAATTTAATTTTGATCGATCCGCTTTGGAAACAGTCGTTCAGCTAGTAATTTGGAAAAATTTGGTGGCATCTCGCCCAGATACTTTCCAGATTTCGCTAAGGGTAATGGTGCAAAGATTTACTTCCATTCACACACAGTCGATGATTTTTCGACTTTTTTTAATCACACCCTTTTTCTACAAAAAATTTCTACAAAATTTCAATTTTTTTGAAACTTCGAAAAAGCTTGGGACACCAAAGAATTTTTTTTTAGTTTTTTTTAAAAAAATCCTTGGACCCCAAGGTGGTTTAACTAAGAATTAGTTCCGAAATTTTTGCTTAAAATTGAATAGACTCTCCTATTAACATACACTAAGCTGAATTATGAAATCTGGCTCTTTCATTAACACACACTCCCATTAACATACACCTCTGATAAAGATGCTCATGGCCCAGACCCAATCGTGCATGTTTATGAGAATCGACTGTAGATGCGAAAAAATGCATATCTAAAATTATATTAGTTCTATCTGTTGATTTTCGCAGTCCAACAAACCTAAAAGCACCAAATTGTATGGACCAGTGAATATAAAAAAGTATTTCCTTCTCTAGAGCTAGAGTAAAAAAATGTTAGAGTCCATTTGACTAGCAGTGGTCATTTAGCTGCTGGCCAGCAGTAACAGAAGTGCAAATGTAAATGTTTATTGTGGGAGCTGAAAGACAGGAGAAGCCAGCTGGAAGAAGCACTCCAATCTTTTGCTCATATGGATTTTTGCACCCACTTTTTGGCTCGGCAACCAATGAGGGGTTTGTAGTTTAAGAAAATATTGGGGACAAACTACAAAATGGTGAATGAGTAGGTATAATTAGCACTTTTGCCAAAAAAGGGGGGGGCTGAATTACAGGAAATACGGTAAAATACTTTTGGAATAAGGAATATGTTTTTATCGGTTTTCCGCTCAAGACAAATTTTCAAATATTCCGTACCTAAAGTACACACCCTTTTAAGTAAAAAGTACCCGAATTTATGTCCCAGACACAGAAAAAAGTGCGTAACACAGTTATTAGTCAACACTTCCGTACGCTGGCCCACTCCAAGCCTAAAGACTAAGCCTAAACTTGTTGTTTGAAAGGATAGTTACAGCAATTTTTATAAAGTCAAGTTTTTTTAGGGTGAGGGGTTATTATTCGCTACTGGCGCGAATTTACTTAAAATTAAATTTCCGGAACCTAACAAAAAGTTTAGAGTATTTTAACACATAAAATTACTTTTTTCACGCATCGAAGAAGAGTATAAGCTGTAGTCAGTTGAGTGTTGCGGGTGAAATTTACCAACGGCCTGTTATGGGCATAAAAATTTGTGGAAAAATACAAAATCAGATCGCTGTTAACAATTCAGCATAGAATCATAGTTTACTTCTTTATTTTATTATTGGAAGGGAAGTAAAATAAAGGTAAACATCACAGCTAACACTTACATAAAAGTAAACATGACTATATCCATTTATCAGAATTAATATTTCAAAATTATTTGGAAATACTTGATGTGGTAAACAGCACAAACATGTTTGGCATTTATTTATTTGCATATATTTCTAGAAATAGTGAAATCAAGTTGGGAAGTGTGTTACAATTTTAATACATCACTTTGAAAACTTGTGAACAAACGTATTTGAGAACTATGAAGGCTTTCACCTGCCCGCCATTGATTTTTTAGCTGTGAAAACTTTAAACGAGCTTTCAGCGTTGCTATCTTTAATTGGCATGATTTAATTTTTTTCGAATTGAAATTATAATAACTTTTTCAAAGCCTAAACTTGTTGGCTCCTGATTATAAGAGCTTCATTTGGGAAGTAGAATAATTACATAATTTAGCTAAATTCTGGTGCACAAAACCAGGATATGTAAAAAATAGAAAAAAATATTAACAAATGTCAATACACTTCCTAAAACTCTCGGCAGACAAAAGAAAACAAACTCAATTGGATTGGCTCATCATTCGTCTTACACACATTCTAGAAATACCCGGTCTATAAGGTCCCTAGAATTGAGTGGGGCATAAATGTGTTGACTAAGCAAGACTGAGCAAAACACACACTTCCAGAGAAAAAACCAATATTTTTCTCATTTAGCTCCACACAGTCTATGCTGCTGCAACAGCAGGAAAAGGAAAAAGGCGAGGAGGAAAAGAGCGAGAATGTTAGAGAGTATCTCCCAAGTAGTTTTCACGTGAGATTCATGTGAAACGGGTGAGAAGAAGCGTTTTAAGGTGCTTTTGAAAGATCTAGACTGAGTAGGATCTATGATAATGCATAGTAGGTCATGACTCATGTCAATTACATGAGTCATAAGACTGAGCAGCAAAAACAGAAACCACGTACGGACATAATACTTTCGGCCCACTCCCTTAAAAATGGTCACAAGTTTTTTTCTGCAACAAAAATTTCAATTATTTGGCATCTTGAAGATTAGAAACAGGCCTACCAAATTCAAGAAAAAAATTGAAAAACAAATATGGATAAATAGAAGAAATCCAGTCTCTTGATACACATATATATGGCGCGCATCCAAGTCATGTTCCATTCTTATTCAAAATTTTTTAGATTAAATGTAGATGAAAAATAGAAGAGCAAAAAAAAGAAAGATGAATCTAAAATAAGCTCCTGAAAAATAGGAGACCAAGGTAAATTATTCTAAAAGTTTCCTTAGAGTGATAATATCCAAAAAATTACAAAATTTGGACGGAGGAGAGTCCAGAAGTAAATCTTTAGCTAACCCCATCAAAAATATTTGATAAGCACTAATACATAAAACAAATTGGATCGTCTCCACCAACAAACACAGTAGAGACTAATGTTGACGGTTGCGAATTTCGAGAAAATCACCTTGAAGTTGGGAGGACGCCATTAAGTCAAGGAGCGGTAAAATTGAGTTTATCATTAAAAAATGTTTAAGGGGTCGTTAGAGCGAGGGTGATGAAACTGCATTTTAACCAAGTGTCCTCAAAAGCGGATCAGAGGTCTCATTGAGCAGCTATGATAAATTTTAAAAAAAAGTAACTCACTTCAATAGGAAATCAGAAGCATTCAGTGAGGCTTTGTTAACTATATTTTCAGCATTCAAACAAGATGACGGCAAATATGCAGATGGGCTTCGTAAAATCTGAAGTTATTTTATTATTGCTGAAAAATATAACGAAGTATGTTTTCAAGAAGTTGTAAACATTTTTGCCAAATTATTTGATTCACTTTTTATTTCTATTTAACGCACTCGAAGAGTGAAATTTTCATTTTCGTCAAGTCCGTGTTTCAAAATGGCTGGCAGCGGACCCTCGCTCACGGTAAGGCTTCATATTTTAGTCTTTTTCGATGCGCTGAATACGAAAAACAGACGATATCCATGGCCGCTATTGTGTTTGACCGAAAAAATTTTTAAATGCCTGGGTATTGTAAACTGTTTGTTAAATTCTAGAAAGTCAGAAAATCGGGCCCTATCCAACAAAGGGGATTTTTTCCTTAGGTCTCCCCTGTTAAATATTTTTCGCTACTTTTTAGGCTCAGGCTCAGGCACAAAAGGCCAGCGTATGTTACGACAGACTCAAAAATAAGTCTAAAATACGTTTGAGTATGTCCTAACATACGCTGGCCTACCTTTGTTTGAGCCCAAAGCCTAAAATGTAACAAAAACAACAGGGGGACCAAGGCAAAAAAAACCCCAAACTCTTTGTTGGATAGAACCGAAAATCGTCAGATGGACTAAACAATCGAAAAATAAAGTTTTCGAGTCAAATTCAAGAAGAGCTCTATTTTTCCTATCAGCATATTCAAAAACCTTTTTTAAAAAGTCAAAATTACATACTACTGAGCACTTCCTCTGCGAAATTTGCGCCGCAGTTGAAGTAACGGATAAGACCACAAGCAAATTGTTGACTTATTGCCATCCGCATCCAAAATATCCACCTACAAACAGAAAAGTTATTGAAATTTCTCGAAGAATTTTGCATTCCCAAAACATTTTTAATGTGAGAAAAAGCAATTATTTTGTTCAAAAAATGTTTGTGTGGCGAAAAAAGCAAGATGTTTATGTCGTTTTGCTTGATAATTGGAAGAAAAAATTATAATTGGTTGAAGAAAAAATGGTTGAACTTTGAGCTTTGAAAGCCTTTTGCTTTGAAAAAATATTTTCGAGGTAAAAAATAGAAACTCTAGGCAAATAACTGAGAAAAAATTATTCTTTTCACTAAATTTTTGTTAAAACAGGCATTTTTCAAATTTTCAAAAACATGCAAAATATTTAAGAGCATTTTAAAGAGTGCAAATTGGTCAGTTTTCTAACCTTGTTAATCATTTTGGCGTCAAAACGAAAATTTGTTTTCTATTACATTACAAATTAATTACCGGTTTTCCATAGACTGGTTTGAGGCGCTGGTTTTCATCAAAGAGCACATTTTTCTCTAGTAATAAGGGCCCTTTTTTAGATTACCATCTTCCACTGTGAATTTGTTTTTGGAATCAGTAGAAGTCTTGCGATACACCGCCGAATTTTCCACTGGAACACTTGGGCTCTGCAAACAAGAGTGTGATTATTAAGTTGGAGCGTTCGACGATGCTTTAGACATGAGCTTACGAACAAAGTTTTTTTGATACAGTTTGCATTTTTATTCTTAGCTGTTTGTACGTAAATTTAAAACAATTAATAATGTTCTGATAATCGATTGTTATTACTTGTGTCCATCTGTCAACTCATCGGTTCAGCCCTTGTATATACCTTCACAGTCAGACAAACTACTCTGTGTGATACCGGCTACAAACTACCAAATATGATGTTTTAATTTTCACTGCTAAAAATGTTGTAAGGGCAAAAAATACTGGCAATAGCCATTGGAGCACTTTTTGAAAAAAAAAACAAATTTTTTAACTTTTTGCCCCAAGAGACCAAGATTATCATGGTCTAAATTTCACCTGCATACCAAAAAAATTAGATTCAAACATAGTTTTGTGGACTGGGGTCATCCATGAATACATCTGGAGTCACTCTCGAGTGATTTATGCATAAGATATGTGTCTGTGAGCATCTCAACTCCAAGCCCCCAAGATTCCTGCAACTTCGAGCGGGCACTCACTAACCTTAGACATGATTGCGAGCAAGACTTGTAATCAAAAATGCATATAAATGCTCTTTTTGCCCAGCTCCAGTCACCGAAACGGGTAGAATACACTTAAATACGGTGGTTTTGATCTTTTTAGTGAATCTAAATATTCTTTCAGGGTGGTTTACCTTGGTGCCCCAAAGCAAAAAGTCAAATTTGGTCAAAATTTGTGTATCTACGAAGTGCTTTCCCATTGTTTGTTTCGCTCTTTAGCACTTTAAACGGCTCTGAAACTTCATTTCCGGTAATTTGTAGCCTTTGACACATGCTGCAGAATATCATGTTTTCGCATTTCCTCTGTGAATTTAACTCGCTTCTTATAAACTTCATTCTCTGAAACGTGTTTGCTAGCATGAGGATCGGGCTATCGTTTTCGCAAAGACCTGTTTTATTAATTTATATAAGGTAAGGATGATACGGCCTAGAGAGTTCAAAATATAAAATGTTGAGATGAAAAACCAAGATATGGTCTTTCAAAAAGATCGGTATTTTGAAAAAAATGACTGTAAAAAACTTTAGTTTTCTAATTTTTCGGATTTCAGTCATTTTTAGGTATTGATTTTTTCGAAAGGACATGTTTCAACACGCATGTTTTCGAAAATCATTCCGTCAAATGAGCTTTGTTTTTTTAAACTCCACTGCAACATAGTGCTATATCAATTTTAATGATAACAATAAGTTCAATAATGATAAATTCGATTTTTCAAGAAAATTTGGTCTTGACTGGTCATAACTTTGCTAACCCACCAATAAATTTTTTTTTTGGGCTGGTTATAGGCTGAAGTATGAACGTGCACAAGAAACTTACAATTTTTTGCCGATCAGTGATCTGTCCTTGAGCCGGAATAAGGCACATATACTTTCCGACGCTATCAGTATCTAAACTTCAAAGCCAATTACTTTGAAGCTGCTTCTGTCCAAGCCACAAAAAACGCCTATCCACATATTCATCAACCAGCGTTTTCAGTTAAGAGCTTTACTAAAAATGTTAACAGACACTAGATTCTGTAAAAAACAACTTTTTGCACGCATGAGAATACATCGGTTGAAGAATTAGTGCTCGATGAATTTGTGGCAAACGAATTTTCGGTTGATGAATATGTGGAGAGCAACAAAATAATCCTTACTGTTATTTTTTGGAAAAATTTTGACGGGTCTGGTCTATCATAGTTGTGTTTTTTGTTCTCTTATTTGCATCTTTTAGAAAATGAAAAAAAAATCTAACTACAACTAAGCTTCAGAATTAAAAAATCGCAATATTGGCAGAGTTTATTGAAAAATCTAGACGAAAAAATCATGAAAAAAAGTTCAAAAATTATTGAATAAATTTAGTGGGGAACCGAAATGCTCAAAAAGAACAGGAGACGCTTATGTTTTTTGTCCGGTTCGCCACAGTAGCACCGTCATTTATGTTTATGTTGATAATTTAAACATCCCCACTTCTGTTGTTTTAGCATCGACAGTGAGCACAGCCTTTCTTCTGTTCTTGGCGCAAGAAGGTGAGCCCATTGCCGTATTAGCTACTGTGGATACCTGGCCTGCACCTGAGCCGATTAAATGGCTGGAATTGGATGGCTGGACAGTGCCGCCAAGAAAGTAGCCTCTGGTATTTGATGGGTTGGGCATGCCTGCCATGCTGGTTTAGCCAAAACTTCAGTGGGAGGGTGGTAGTAAGCTGTGTTGTTGCAATAAGGAGTGAATGAGTCTGCATAATCTGGTGCATTAGTAGATTGGATGGCAAGGCTGGAGCGCCGGTAGGATTTCAGGTCGGCACTGAAAAAAGAGTCATTTTTATATAGAAATGGAAGAATTAAGCAGAAAAAATTACAAATTCAATCAAAAGTCCAACTTAAAAATTTTTATAACAATAATGGGAAACAAATTTAGCCGGAAAGTATCTGAACTTTTGCCGAAACCAAACGAAGAACCAAGCATTTTTATATCCTCTTTAAAAAAAATTATCATTAATAAACATAAGTTTCAAAAATAGCTTTGTTTTGAGATTTCAACACAAAGTTAGCAAAAATAAGGGAACTCCTTCGGAATGGTCATCCCCTAATTTTTTCGATTATTTTTGTTTTTTTTTCAAAATTTTTTTGTAAAATTACCCGCAAAGGGGATTAGAAGGGGAAAAAAAGTGTTGATGTACAATAGACCCAAAATAATAATTTCCAAATTTTCAATTGCCATCAAAAGGATATGGATTCGCGGGTAATTTTACAAAAAAAATCGAAAAAAACAAAAAAAAAAAATTCGAAAAAAGTAGGGGATGACCATTCCGAAGGAGTACCAAAAAAAGCATTGAAAACGGACTTTTAAGTGAATTTTTTGAATTTACCGTAAAAACTCTATTAAGTCCCCCTTCGATAACTCTCTCCCTTCTATTAAGTCCCAACCCCCATATGGACCCTATATCTCAGTCTAGAGAAAACATTTTGCAGATGTGTCTTTTTTGCATCTTCTTAATTAGCACAAGCTCTCCTGATTCCACTTTTCAGATTTTGGTTAAGCACCCAATAATCTAGAAATCGAAATTTTTTTTTCGCTTTTTCAGGGATGAAAAATAACTCGCCCGGGGACTCAATATAGTTTTTACGGTATCCACTAATTATGGAGCGACAGAGATGAGAACGCAGGAAGGCTTATGTATATTAATCAATGAAGTAAAAAAAATTTTGCTAGGTTACTATAATTTTCTTAAACTTTTTTGGTTTTTGTTTACAGTGCAGAAAATACTATTTTTCAAAAAATTTAGCATGCCGATTCACTTTTATCAAATTTTTAATCAGCTTATTAGAGGCGCCGACTTATATTCGAACAACACAGCGCAATAAATTTTCAAACAGCCAATATATTTAGTCTACATAAAACGACTTCTTAACCTCTGACACACGAAATGTCACTTTCCAAAAAGATTTTTGAATTTATTTCAAAAAATTTCAAATATTGAAAACTAGCATCTAAGTTCTGCTTATTAGAAGAAATCGGTTATGTTTATGTTTTTTTCTGTACTTTTTAGCAATATATAAGTAGATAAAAGACGACATTTTTGAAAATAAGTCTACGAGAGCTGAAAATTTGAAAAAAAAGTCTTACCTGACAACTGTTCATAATTGTTAGAATCCTTCATCATAGGGTTTTGCACAAATTTAAACCGAGACGTCTGACCTGTAACAAACACAACATTAAGTTAGAATCAAACATCGTCTCCGCTATTTTATTTACTTGTTGTTTGCAGACAAAAATAACTTAAAAGAACGAGTGGACTTTTCTCGCTCACCACTCTAGGTAGTGATAATAAAGGCACATTTACGGCCCTTCAACAAAATAAAACAGGAATTTGCGGAAACAAAAAATAGTGACAACATATGAAAACAGAAGGGGGAAGGTGTATAATCAATAAATCAGTTGGAATACATAGAGAAGTATTGTCCCTAACAGCTGAAATTTTTAGTCTAAAAAAGCTTATGATTGGTAAGCCAAAATTTCGGAAACTTTTTTTGCACTAATTCTTTGACCATAAAACTTCACAATTAAAAAATTTCAAAAAGTAGGTATGTACCACTGTTCAGATAGTATTTGAAACTAGAAACTGCAGGAGCCTGTCGTTTCATAATAATCCATTGAAAGAGCCGTTAGACTATTTTTAATGTACATTGTATGCGTACTTGCGCTATCCCCGAAAAATGAAAAGCGCCGCCGCCTTCGCCACGAGTTTTTAAAAAGGAGCGCTGCCGCCTACGCCGCCGGCATTTTGAAAATTTCGCTGCCAGTGCCAGGGGAGCGCATCTTAGCATGAGATTAACGCGGCTCGCTACATATGGCTTCCCATAAAACACATTTGCTCGCACTTGAATCTGACCTTTTGACCTAGGGATTCAACTGTCCATCCTTGTTATACTAAATTTAGCAGGAATTTAACAGGACTTTCAAATAAGCTATCTAGCAAGCAACAATCTATAGAAATGTTTATAAGACAATTGAAATTTTTTACAAATCAAACATTATTTTAAAATATCCGCGCTTTTTTGACCCAGCTTGTACAGAGTTAACTTTATACAGTTATACTCGAAAAAACAATTAACTCTAAATAGATGATTCCTGCGAAATGGTCCTAAAACGAATAATTTTAACGTCAGTTCTTTTTTCACACCTATTTATTTGGGTGAAACTTCTATTTACGTCACACACTTTATGATTTTTGAGCACTAAAAATCGGTTTTTTTGAAAAGTCTTGCGAAAAATATTTGCAAATTTTATTTGTCAGCATTTTAGTAAAAACAGGTGGATAATTAATATAAACTTTTTTTCAAAAAAGTTCTCATTAAAATAAAAACGAGTTGGACAAAAAAATGTCTCTTATTAATGCAGTTTTAATTTTCAAAAATAGAAATTCCAGCGAATATATCGAAATTTCAGCGTTTTTTTTCACCCAGCGAAAAAACTTCAGACAGACAAAAGTTAGTCTACTTAAAATTCTTACTTAAAATTCGAGCTTTAAGCCTAGTGTCCAATGACTGAGAGGAAATTCGATGTTTTTTAACGCGGGAAGGGCTGTAAACATCTTTTGTTCATAAAGTTTTTTTCATTTGGTCACATTTTGTAGCTAAGATTCAGGGATTTTCCAGCCACAAATCTCTGAAAAAACTCTGATAAAAATGCGTTTCCTCTCACTTTGCCATTCACTCGGCCATTCACTCTAATGACTGAAAGGCAGAGTAAAAGGCAGAGTGAGAGGAAACGCATTTTATCAGAGTTTTTTCAGAGATTTGTGGCTGGAAAAAATTGGCTATACTATAGAATCCCCCCCCAGCTAGCAAAAAATTTACTTCTCCTGAAGGGAAAGGACCCATCTCATATTGTTTCTCGTGCTCTAAAACGGCACGGAAACACTTTGGTTTCCGAAAAATCGAACAAAAAAAATTTTCGATTTGCCTTGGTTCCCCAAGGTAAAAAATTTAGGAAAATTTAGCAAAAAAAAATATTTTTTTGAATTCCCGCCAAAACATTTTTTTAAGGGATTTAGGGCTATATTGCGAGGGTAAGGGACAAAATAGGGCCACTAATCACACAGAGCCCACTAACAAGAAGATGTTGAACATAGTTTTGAATACTGGGGCTACCACATAAATAAACTCTGGTATGCATGTTTTTTCATGCATCCAGAGTCACTTTCGAGTGATTTGTGTCTAAGGTATGTGGGTGTGCGCATCTCAACTCCAAGCCCCCAAGCCCCCTGCGCCCCCAAAGGGGGCGCAGTGAGCTTCAGAGTTAGAGATGCGCGCACTCACTTACCTTAGACATGATTCCGAGAAGTACTCTTGACCATAAAATGCATATAGAGTCTCTTTTTGCCACGGCCCAGTTGAAAAACATGGTAGGACATCCGAAATAGTCCAGAATTTACTTTTTTAATAATTTTGCCATGAAAGTGGCCCCTTTATTCCTTTCCTCCCAATACAGCCCTAAATCCCTCAAGAAATGTTTTGGCGGGAATTCAAAAAAATACTTTTTTTGAATTTTTCTAAATTTTTTACCTTAAGGGGACCAAGGCAAATTGAAAAAAAAATTCGATTTTTTGGAAACCAAAGTGTTTCCGTGCCGTTTCAGAGCACGAGAAACAATATGAGACGGTCCTTTCTCCTTCAGGAAAAGTAAATTTTTTGCTAGCTGGGGGGGGGGGGGGGTGGCGATTCTATAGTGTTACCAAAAAATTTTATTGGGTAGCCCTGAATCTTAGCTACAAAATGTGACCAAATGAAAAAAACTTTATGAACAAAAAAGTTTACAGCCCTTTTTGCGTTAAAAAACATGGAATTTCCTCCCAGTCATTGGACACTAGGTTGTACTGTATATTTTCAAATTCCTCTCGGCCAAAATCCACTACCTACAATTTGTAGAGGAAAGAAAAAATTTCAAGCAACTTCAATTTTACGTGTTTGTACTTAAAAGAAAGCTGAGATGTTTTACTGGAGTGTTTTGCTGAGATATCGGACATAGGTTTGCAAAATATGGTGATAAATTGGGATAAACAAATATCTTAAACACAACAGTGGCGACTCACAGACACATGCCAAATACTTTATAGAGATCAGCTTAAATGAGAACATGCTCCTCCTGTACTCTTAAAGCTTATTGGATAGGTAGATTTCTTAACTCCAAGAGTGCTGTAGAAATTGATCAAAAAGGTTGTTTTTCGAAAAAAAAGTAAGGTCAGATTGAAGTACAAGTCACATTGCAAATTTGACTGCCATAGTCAATAACTAGGGCGATAGAAGTCGAATCGACAACACTCGTGCATATATTTAATAATCTGGGAGACGGACGATTCGTATTCGCAGAATTCGTATTCGGCCAGATTCGTATTCGGATAACCGATAATGATCGATAACCGATAATGACGAATAATAACCGAATTAGGTTAGAAATTCTAACTTACACGGGAAAGGCACGACCCGGGTGTGGCCTATTAAAAAACGTTATATACCAAAATGTAGCCCTAATTGAGCTAGTTAAGGAACCGTTCGCAGAATCTGCTATGGATCAATCTACGCTGAGAAATAATCTTTTTAAAATTACAAAAAAATTGTGTTGACATATAAGTCAACAACAACCCTTTTCAAACATGTGAGTTGGTGGCCGAGTGGATGAGTGGTGCGGCGCCGAACCTATTTCTTTTTTTCGGGAAAGGTTCGACTCCAGTCGCGTGCACGTCTTTTTTATTTTCGGTTTTTTTAAAGCTACACTTTCCTACACAAAATGACACGGGGAGAACAATAAAATATTTTTAACGTCGTCGGATTTGTAATACACATTGTGAACGGTATATATTATATATATACGGTATAATCATTGTCATTAATTGTTCGTTGTTCGTAAATGAAATATATACCGTTCACAATGTGTATTACAAATCCGACGACGTTAAAAATATTTTTATTGTTCTCCCGTGTCATTTTGTGTAGGAAAGTGAAGCTTTAAAAAAACCGAAAATAAAAAAGACGTGCACGCGACTGGAGTCGAACCTTTCCCGAAAAAAAAGAAATAGGTTCGGCGCCGCACCACTCATCCACTCGGCCACCAACTCACATGTTTGAAAAGGGTTGTTCTTGACTTATATGTCAACACAATTTTTTTGTAATTTTAAAAAGATTATTTCTCAGCGTAGATTGATCCATAGCAGATTCTGCGAACGATTCCTTAACTAGCTCAATTAGGGCTACATTTTGGTATATAACGTTTTTTAATAGGCCACACCGGGTCGTGCCTTTCCCGTGTTAGAATACGACTTCGGCTGAATGCAAATCTGGCCGTATACGAAAAAGCCGAACACGAATTTTGCGAATACGAATCGTCCCTCTCCCAATAATCTGGCATACCCAAAATCGCTATCGGACTCTTGGTACGGGTTTAGGTCCAAAAATTGTGAAAAATCGCTCGTAAAATTTTACGATGAAAACGCCTTAACGCGTGCAAAATTTGCGTCACAGATAAATTTTTAAAGGGTCATTGCCGTCTAAATTGTCCGACAACGTTGTCCCCGCCAAATCAAATTTTTTTCTTTATCGTTGGATTAATGTACGAATTTTTTCACTTGGTTTCTAACAAGAGTATACCTATAATAAAATTCTAGGCCTTGTTTTGTTAGAAACCAAGCTGAAAAATCCGCTGGATTTTTACAAAAATCACTGGAGGAAATTTTACGCTCTTGCTTTTCAGGTGCTATGTTTCGCTTTGGTGTCTGCTGCTCGAAGTTTCTGCTGTTGGTTGCTGCTATCAGTGTGCTTAGCTATGGTTTCGGTGCAAGTACTCTTTATTCCATGCCTTATGATGATTTCAATGGTGACTTGTTGGTGGGAGAGTTGCCTTACTCAGTCGACAGCTCGGAAATCATGTCAGTACTTTTGCCTTTTTTGTCGTCAATATTCTTTATTTGTTTCAGCACGCTGAAGCTCAAGAAGAATGCAGGATCGGCAAAAGTCGAGCTAGTTATTTCAGAGGAGCACGCCATTTCTTTCTTCGCGATTCAACCAAAACAATGCTCAGCCTTTGAAAACAATAAGAATATAAGGTATTGTTGAGCTGGGAACCAATAGCGAATTGTTATTCTCATTATTAAGCGTTGGATTCTCTTATGCGGATGGATGCTCTTACACCTTGAGATGGTCGGATGAGCTCTTTTACATGGCACAGGATGGTAATCATTTTCTATACTTCCGTAATGACTTCGGATTTTCTTAAATTTAGGTAAGCAGATGCCTCATGGGGGTGAAGTAGCAATTTCAATCGAAAATGGTCACACTAAAGAGGGAGTTCTGCTGCATAAAGACAAAAAAGTTGATGAAGAGATAAAGTATTCGCCCAGAATCTGCCCAACCAACTTCAGGAAGAATGACAAAAGCAATCAGGGAGGATATCTAGCTTACTTTATGTTGTCCGCAAATCTTGATTGTGATGTCTCTGTTCGCTTTGTGAGCCACCCATTGGTTCTGCTTCAATTTATCTAATGGTTTCAGCCTCCTGGATACAAGATTCTTGAGCCGGAGGTTCAGCAGGCAACAGAAGCTCCTTCTCCAGCGCTAGCGTTGTGGCATATAATCGCTATTAGTATCTCGGGTGTTATGTAAGCGGGACCGATCTTTGTAAAATTGAAGTAGTTTTATCTTTTAGTGTCGCTGGTTTGCTGATTCTTCTCCTCATCTACATCTGCTGGAAGTATGCCTGCCGCCCAAAGCCTGTGTTGCCAACTGCTTCCACTGCAAATCCATCTGCACCTATGGCTGTGACTTGCTTGCCGGATGTGAAGGTGGTCAAGCCAACTGCTACTACTCAGCCTCCGCCGGTGTCTTGTGATTTGAAGCAAGGGTTCGTCGTAGCCACAGTTAACACTTAGCCAAGCTCATAATTTCATTTCAGGCAGAAACCAGTTCCGATTCCGCAGCCTCCGGTGTCTAGTGAGTTGAAGCAAGGGTATGTATTCCAGATTTGAGGTATAATTGACGTGAAAATTCCATTTCAGGCAGGAGCCAGCTCCGATTCCACCGCCACCAGTGCCTGTTGTGGAGAAAGAGTGAGTTCTTATTGTCAACTTCAATAATTATGCCATTATTTAGTCTGCCGGCGGTTCCTTCAGAAAAACTTCTTGCCATAGATGATGGAGATGAGGTCAGACTGGCCCCGAACACCATCGAAATCACAAGTCTTGAGAAAAAGCGCCGCAAAAATCGTCGAATGCTGAAAGCTGTGGATGATGATGAAAAGTCGGCTGCGCTAAGAGGCAGAAGCCTAGCTCTGAGAAATAAGAAGGGTGGCCAGAATGCAAAGAGTCATGTAAACGTCGCTATACCGTATCTGTAATGTTATTCTATTGTACTCTGTCTGGAATACGCACGTATTGTAAGGCTCAAGTAAATCAATAAATTATTCTATTGTAGCTGTGTTTCTTGGTGTCCTGTTGTGTGTCTTTCGGCTGTGTCGCTAGCCTAACTTGCTATTTAATTGTGACACAGTTGCCGGAAGTTTTGGGGACTCTTTCATAATTCGTGCTAGTGAACATAAAAATTTGTTCCAAAAGCCACTTTATTTCAAATGCAAAATTGGCAGTTACACAATTTCCTATTACAGTCAATTCTCGATTTAACGTCACCCTGGGGACCGGCCTTAGGGTGACGTTAAATCGAGGGTGACGCTAAATCGAGGTGACGTTAAATCGAGGGTTCCATTTATTTTAACTTGTCACAAAGCCTTGAGCTGACGGAATAGCCAAATATCATGTATTATTTGAATCATTACCATTATACAGTCGACGCTCTATATAATGAACACGTAGGGCGGACACGGACAATTTCGTCGGGCCGAAATTTCGTCGCGCCCAAAATTCCAAAATTTTAATTGGAACTGTTAAGAAACGTTTCTTGTATCGTATTAAGCAGAAAAGCTAGAAAATAGCTTACAAAACGGCATTTCACCACTATCAAACCATCTTCAGCATTCCCGAGTTAGTCCAGAGAACAGGTTTTGGAACATGAAAAACGTAAAACAAAATTGGTCCAAGTGGACGTCCACTTGGTTTAGTTGTACCCAGGTAGTCGTACCCAGGTCGGAGAACTCATGTAGTTTAGTGGTACCTGGGCAGTAATATTTTCGTCTTGTAAAGATGTTTTAAAATTTAAAATATTTTTTTATGATCTAACTTCAGTTCTACTGAATAATTCATGCACTAACCAAACTAAGTGGTCGTCCAGTTGGATCAAAAATTTTTTGACGTTTTTCATGTTCCAAAATCTGTTTTCACCTACACAACATTCACCCACGGTTTGCATGAGCTCACAACATCGCGAGCTCATCCTCATAAGGACCGATTCTCACGTGAGCTCACCTCACCTGAGGAGACGATTTTGAAATTCTCACGCAACCTCACGTTGCATGAGCTCACGTCGTCCTCATCCTCATGAGGTTGAAAACAAGCGGTTCTTGTCGGTTATACGGACTACCTCTATCCATAAATAGAACCACCAGAGAAAAAAATAGTAGAGGTAGTCCGGATAACCGACAAGAACCAAACAAGCTCCTGGGACAACTTCGGGTTATACCTCATGAGGACGTGAGCTCACGTGAGCTCATCTCACGTGAGGAGAGCTTTTTGAAATTCTCACGCAACCTCATATTTCATGAGCTCATGTCGTCCTCGTCCTCACGCCCAAAAATTTGTCCTCACGCAAACCGTGATTCACCCACAGAATCCAAAATCTTGGTTATAGTTCTGGGGGAGGGTTTGTATCCCATAGTCGTAGTGTAGAGGTGGTACCCAGACCAAGTGTCTAGGTGATGGTACTTGCGTGGTGGTAGATGATGGTTTTTAGCACCTAGTACCGTATTTAATTTTTCCGATTTTCGGTAGGTTGGAAATGAGTGACCCCGGGCTACTATTAGAGTAAATACGGTAGGGGGGCTTCACTGAGACAAAAAAAAATTTCGAAAAAAAAATTAAAAGAAGATGTGCCCCTTGTTGGTGCTCCCAGTCAGATTCTTTAATGAGGTGTATTACACGAAAACGGTGATCAGGTTCATGTAAAATCCAAATTATAACATGGCAAATGTAAGACAAATTTTTGAAAAGGATACTACCCATTTATAAAACTTGCTCAGTGTAATTTTAATTGTAGTTTCTAAAAATATATATTCAACATATTTAGATTTATCATTTAACTGCAAAAGTTTAAAAATAGAACCAAAGCTTTGAATAAATAGGCTAAAAAATATAAAATTTGCACTTTTAGAAAATAGAACATAAAGTATTGGAGAGAAAATTGAAAAAAAGCACAAGCACAGCCAATATATGACACTCTAACTCTGCTTAATATAGCTGTAACCTGAAAGTCTGAGAGCAATTTTCTGTTTGAAAAAATAATTCCATGCAAAGAGAAAAGAGAAGAACTTAGAGCAGGCTTTCACTTAAATAAGCTAGAAAATTCGTAGGTGCACAGCCCCTTAAAATTCAAAGCGTAATCACTTTCAGATTTTTGCGCCAAATGGAAATTTTTTGAAAGTTAACTGTGATTTTAATAATGTCACCTTTGTAACCCGAGGATTGAAACTGATTTTATTTTCATTTTTTTCGCGTTAAGTTATTTGCAAACGGTTCCTCACATCAAGAGCATCAAAACAAGACCTCACTTGCTCCAAAAACTCGCTAATTTTTGAGCTGTCAATAAAATTTTCGGAAAATATACCGAAATAACTCACCTCGTTTAGCAGCTTCAATTGGCTTTTAATTTCAACTTACTTTCGAAACCTCAAAAAAGGAGGCTGAGGCCTGATAGAGGAGAAAATTTTGCTACATTTTGTTACCAAAGAGATATGCAAAAAATGCAAATTTAGGGTGCTTTATGCAAAAGTTAGACAGAAAACGCAAAAACCCCTGATTTTACTCGGAAAAATGCCAGTTGTTTGCTTTAATTGGCCTCTAGTTTCTAAAATTTCAACTTTACAAAAATCGGCTCAACTGTTGTTGTAGCTGAATGTCTAAGCTACCTTTGGGTATATAGACAATACAGAAAAGTCTGTAGTTTTGTACTTTTTTCTGTCGTTTATTTTAGATTAAACTTTCGTGTTTTCAGGCAATCCCAATGGTCAAAACAAGAATCTCCAAAAACAGCCTTCAAGGAGAACAGCAAACATTCTAAAAGAACACTTTTTTCGCTTGATCAAGGGCAGCTGAGGTGCTTTCATTTGCCATTCACTTAACGCTCTAGTATATTTATTTATTTTTCCAGGTTTCGCTACAACACGCAAGATGCGCAAACTCTTACGCAAAAGCAACAGACTAATCTCCACCGTGAATGTCACTCAGTCACAAGGTCACAGCTCCTTCAAATTCCGATAACAAATATAATTCCTCCTTCGCGGCATCTAATCCAAGGTCTCTGCCAGGCCATCATTGAAGCGATTGAAGCAGCAGAGCCATCAATGGTCAATCAGTTAGAGGCTGTATTTGTGGAACTGCAGGTGGACAAACGGGTATGGCACCAGCGTTTCACAGGTTTGCAACCTAAAGTGTTCTTGTTTCCACTAAATTCCTTATATTCATAGGAAACCACGTAAGAAAACTGCTAACTGGAGAAGGACCTCAGAAGATAATCAGCGTCATCCGCGAAAATGTTCTGCATAAAGCATTTCTTACGCTTCTAACACTGCTCGGCAAAATGCAAAGTTTGGCAAAAAATTCGTTTTTATCAGATGGAGAGATTGAAAACTTTCACGGGTGGTCAGCAGAATACTTCCACACTATAAGATTAAGTCCTTCGATACGCAACAAATTTTTAACAGACGAATTTTAGAACGCTTTTCCGAACTGGGCAATTACGCCCAAGTGTCACATCCTATGTCAGCACGTCATCGAATTTATGAAATTACACCGTTTCTGGGGTCTTCTTTCTGAGCAGTCAATTGAAGCACTGCATTGCAAGGTAAACGGAGATGAAAGAAGGCTGTGCGGAATTCGTGAAAGAAAGAAAACGTTGAAGAAAATAATGGAGGATTCATTTGTCAGGAACATTTTGTTTGATGGAAAGAAACATTTTATATGATGTATAGTTTTATGGTTTTGTGGACGCCATAATCTATTCCAATAAAAAAGAATTATATTTTAGGCATGAATTGAGATAGAAATTTCTACTCCTTGAAAATGTTATGAAAAATACCGAAAAGTTTAAAAAAAAACGAAAAATGGAATTCAAAAATGTCCAAATTTCGCAATCTTATGAAAAAAAATCGTGGCGTTTTGTTTATTTGAAAGTGATGAGGTTTTCAAATTTTAAGGGGCTGTGAGGTGTGAGGCATTTCACTCCAGCTGAAACTAAAGCTAACACGGGAAAGGCACGACCACCCCGTCACGTGTCAAAGAATATTATATACCAAAGATAGCTCTCTTTGAGCTGATCACGGAATCATTTGCAGAATCTGCTACGCGCTAAAATGCACCAATATATTGGCTTTTGAAAAAAAGAAAAAAAGAAGATTAGCAATAATCATGGACAGGTATGTGTGGCCACGGCGTGTCAAACACGTCAAAAGACCAAATCGAGATCTTCGTACAGAGACAAATTCGTTTTTTAAAACATTTTGAATGGATAATATTTTTTTTGCCCATAGAATACTCGTTTTTGACAATAGAATATTTTTTTGCCCATAAATTGGGTATGCACATAGAATACTTGTTTTCGCCCATAGAATACTTCTTTTTGCCCATAGAATACTTGTTTTTGCCCATAGAATACTTCTTTTTGCCTAATCTAATGGTGGGCTACATCTCGTCACTTGGGTTCAGTACTTGGGGGGTCCTTAAGATTCAGGGAACATATATGTATTTCTTCTATTAACCACACATGCAAAGCCTTTTTCGACCCCTAAAAAATCTTGCAATTGTGAATAAAAATGGTCTTTACTCTGAAATCCTTGTCCAAAAATGAAGGGTGGAGGGTTATTAAAGCATAGGGAGTTAATAGAGCAAATATGGTATTGAAGATATTAATGATAAAGATGAAAGATATGTCTCTCGTTAAGAAGCTTGTTCAAATCGTTTGACTGGAGATGTGTTGGTTTTTATTTTATAAACATCAAAATCTATTGCCAAAAATGAAACTACTGCCACGAACGATACTATCATACAATACTATAAGCATTAAAATCTATGGGACAAAAACAAGTATTCTATGGGCAAAAAGAAGTATTCTATGGGCAAAAACAAGTATTCTATGGGCAAAAAAGAGTATTCTATGGACAAAAACGAGTATTCTATGGGCACTTTAAATTCTATGGGCAAAAACAAGTATTCTATGGGCAAAAACGAGTATTCTATGGGCAAAAACGAGTATTCTATGGGCAAAAAGAATTACCACCCATTTTGAATTCAATTTTTTTTTTTTTTTAGCATTTTATGTTTTGGTTATAACTTTGCTCAAGTAAGCTGTGTCCGATTTTTTTGATACCACAGGAAAGCTCTAAGTTTGCTGTTTTGTTTTGAAGAAAATAAAGCTCTTTCATAAATGTAAAAAAGTTAAAAAATTAAAAGTTCGAATTTATCGGTTTGGCAGGGTCAAGTTGCTAACTTAAAAAGGTTATTTCTGAATAATTCTCTGCTAAAAAAATTTTCTGTCTGGCGCGATCGTAGTACGTTCACTCAGTTTTCTTATGCACATCACAGTTATTCCAAATGTGCAGTTCTCATCGAGAAAGTGGACGATTTAGCAAAAAAAAATTCCAGGTATTTCAAGTGGGTTTGGCCTGCAAATCAGTCATGATTATTCTTAAACCCTGTGCTGATGGTCTTGTTGGATAGCCAAGAGACCAAAGATCATTTTGACACCAAACTTGTAAATAAAACATGAAAAATGGGGTAAAAAATAGGGTATGCACCCAAGCGGATTTGAACCTATGACTTAGACAATGCGTATATAAAAGTACGTCTTCCCTTCAAATAGAGGAAATTGAATTTGAAATAGACTTTTTAGAAGAGAAGTATCCATAGAAAATTAAAAAAAAACCAGTTTTATGAATATTTTTGTCATATTTTTGAGCATATTTTGTCAATGGTATTTAAAAATGAAAAACTATTTTGAATTTTCATTAAAACAGAACGCCAAGCCCGATTTGGTCATTTGACGTGTTTGACACGCCGTGTGGCGCAGTGCTATGGGTTCACGCTCTTATTTTATCTCGGAAGTTCGATTTCCAATCGGTGTAATTTTTAATTTTTTAAATTTTATTTTACTGTCTCTCTGTATGGTCCCTCTGTGGTTTGAGGTGTTGACCATCTCGAGACAAATTAATCCACAGAACAGGGCTTAAACCACAAGGCGGACAAGCAAAAATCGTGTTATTGACATTATATACCAAAAAAATAGATTGTCAAGAAAATCGATCTGTAAAACAACATTTTGAAAAACCACCTACACAAAAACTAACCATTTCAAAAAGGTGAGTAAAATTTAAAAAATTAAAAATTAAACCGATTGGGAATCGAACTTCCGACATAAAATAAGAGCGTGAACCCATACCACTGCGCCACAAATACTTTACGTGATTACTATACGTGTTTTAAATACGTGATTTTTTAAACTTGTCTCATACCCTGACATACGATTTGTAAATTTTGAAAAAGTTATTTTAGTCAACTTTTGAAGGAAAAAAAGTATTTTATGAAGTGCTCAGTTTTGTTACATCGAAAATTTTTTTCGACGTGAAATTTCAAAAATAAAAAACATTTGGGGTTCCGAACAAAAGGACAAATATTTTAATATTCCGATCCTATCTCTAAAAAGGGGAGTTTTTGTTTGCCTTGATCCCCTGTTGGATTTTTATAACTTTCTAAATATTGGCTGAGCGCTTATGCAAGGGTAGGCCGGCGTATCTTGAGACGGACTCAAACCGTTAAAAAAAGCAAATAACCACCTGTCGAAATAACCCCCTTCAAGTAACCCTGAAGTTCAATTTTTTTCGTCTTGGAAGGAATTACGCTGAGGCTCAGGGTGGGATACTGCCTTAAAACTTTTTTTATGAACCTCAAGGGTTACTTGGAAGGGATTATTTCAATGAAGAGTTACTTGGGATGTACTGTCACTCAAACATAGGTCTAAAACATGTTTCAATCCGTCCCAACATACGCTGGCCTACCCTTGCTTTAGCCTAACAAATCACAAAAAATTGACAGAGGAGACAAAAGAGTAAAAACCCTCTGATTCGGGGATACGGCAGATCCTTTTCTTTTTGCTAGCCCTGTTTGATAAAACACATCTTTTCTTATTTCTTATGAAAAATAGAAAATAATTTAGAAAAAGTGACAATATTGTTGAAGAAAAGAATGCAAGAAGAGGGAGGAAAAATTTTTTGAAGCATACTAATCCAAAAATCAGATGTAAGAGGATTATAATTGGCAAAAAAGAGTGCTAATACCTTTTTTTACACGTACAAAAACAGTTTTTAGAGCTCCAACAAATTTTCGTTTTTTTTCATAGACAATCTGTATTGAATCATACCATTATCTAATTGCTAAATGTCTTATCTCAGCTAGCTTGGGACATTAGCATTCAGCCTTTTTTTTGCAACCAGAAATGTCACGCAAATAATGATTTTGATGTGAAATACACTAACGATTATATAGCACCTTAGAGTGCTTGCATAGAAACACTTAATTATTAAAAGCAACCTTTGATTGAGCAGCGAAATCGCAATAGTTTTAAACTTAACGTAATTCTAAAACACCCACCTTAGTCGATTCTGAAACACCCACTTCAGCTGTCTTGGTTGCCGAAGCTGGTTTTTTTCGAAAATATTTAATTTGGCTTTTTTGACGTTTTAACCGCTCTTTTTAACTATCGTATTTCTTCTAATAAGCGGGCAGTCTCCAATAGTCGGGCAGTCTCCAATAAACGGGCACCGTACCACTTGGCCCGACTGTAGAATCCACCCGATCCTCGAAAAGCCCTAAAAACTTGCTTTTTGCTGTTTTTCTGTTTTTGCTGTTTTGTACGACTCAGCCACCACTTTTGTTAAATTTTCACCATTTTTGTTGTTTGTGTATGACAAAAATTGATCGAAAACATAAGCGGGCAGTCTCCAATAGTCGGGCAGTCTCTAATAAACGGGCACCCTAGGAGGGGATTGGAAAATAAACGGGCATGCTTGCTCATTAGAAGAAATACGGTAAATGGTAAACTTTAGAAATATAAAGCAAAAAAATCATAAAAAAGCATAAAAAATGAAAATAAAAAAAAATGAGTCTGGGATAGGTGTTTCAGAATCGACTGAGGCGGGTGTATCGGATTCGCTCACGAAAATTTTTTCACGATCGGCATAATCAGATTATTTGGAATTTGAGCTAAACTGGCGTATAAGACTAGGGATAACATTTGAAAATTAAGGTCAAAAAATGTGCAGGACCCAGTCCGGGGTCGAACTTGCGGATTGGGGATGTGCTAAAAGTTGACTGTAGTTAATTTTACAAAAAATAGGCAAGAATACCAGGGTGGCAGAAAAGTCATTGACACTAATAATCATTGACCCTCCAAAAGGTTCCAAAATTTTTGGATTGAAAAAAATCACAAAACATTTTACAAATTACAAAAATGTTTTACTTTGAGAAAGCTGATTTTGAAACCCATGAAAAAATATTGTTTCAACTTTTTAGCCAAAAATTATTGTAATCCATCCTGGGTGGCAGTCAATTTAAACTCAACGCAGGACTTTTCCTCCAATAGGAAAATACACCCTGCTCTACAATATGAGAATAACAGATTTGCCATAATAACGTTAAAGTTCGGTTTTTCGGTGACCCGCAGGTCAATGACCCGCGTGTCAAGTGTGCAAATTCGCGCTGCGGGTAAGGACCTGCGGGTCAGCCTTCATATATTTTTCTGTATATATGAAGTTTTTATTTTACCTCTATCGTGTATAGCAGGGTTAATTTACCCTAAGATGTGCTGCCAGAATTGAATAATTAAAAACAATGTGTGTGACCCGTGGTTTCGGGATACTTGACCCTTGACGCGTGATCCGCGGAGTCTGGGGGAGCTTAAGTATCCCAAGCAAAAATGAGAATTTAAAAAATCTTGAATATAATTTAAATTATTTTATAAAAAATAATTAAAACCCGATGTATAAAGTTCAAAGACAACACCTACGAAAAATCGGAAACATAGGAAAAATAGCTGAGAATAGTTAGAGTAGTGAAGCAAGAAGAAAAGAGGGATAATGAATGGCTGTGCTAGTATTGAACACATTTGTCTTGCTTGCCTGCCTAGCTTTCCAATATATACACACACTTTACTAACTCACATGCTTGTCCGAAAAAGGTTGTTCTCTTCTATAACAACTTTAGAAGTGGAGAACATGGGGTTAGTGCAATTTTTTTTTTTATCTACTCAAATCTCATTTCCCTTCCCTAGTCTAAGGATTAAATAAAGTTTGTATTGGACTCAAATTCAATTTTGGGGAAATTTGTCTGGCTCTGGCCGTCCTCTTATTTTTATAAACAAATCTACTTTTGAGTGTTTTTTAACAAGCGCAATTTTGTGTTTATATAGAAACAGGGCAGTAGGTCTCAAATTTCAGGGAAATGACCCTTAATAATTTTATAAAGTTTATATTACTTTATATTAGGCTTGGGTGATAGTCAATATACTGGTGGATTTACTGGTAAATTTTTAGATAATTCAGTGGGCACTTCCTAATTCACCGAATAACTGTCGAATTTCTCATATATTGGGTTATTCGATAAGTTCAGTTATTTTCCAGTTTTTTTTTGCCGAATTTTCAAATTCTGATATTTAAGATTCACATTATTTTGGACGGTTTACTCATCAGAAAGTAATGAAAAAATGTTTAATTCTTTTTACAAAATTTTACTTTTTTCGCTTCACTCCAGGGTTTCCAATAATGACAGTGACACTTACAGTGACATGTCAGTGATGTCAGTGTCACTGTCACTGTCATTATTGGGAACCCTGGCTCCCCCTGTGGTCCGAAAAATTGAAAATGTTCAAATTGCCAAAACGAAGTTTCGCATTTTATCGTTTTTTGCTTATTTATGCGAAATAAAATGAAAATTTTTGTTTTGGCGGGAATAAGAAGAAGTAACTTTTTCATGAATAAACCAATTAAAATAATGTCAGAAATATCAGTATTTAAAATTTGGCCAAAAAAAATTGAAAATAAGCGAACTTATTGAACAATCCAGTAGAACACAAGGAATACTACAGTTATCAACTTACAGTTATCGATGAGGGGAAAACTATCTTACAAAAACTATTTTGTTAGGATGATAACTGTTAACTGTATTTCGATAACCGTAAAATTTCTCGTATAAGCGAGTATACACGAAAAATTCTATAGTTACCAAAATTTTTTGATTAACCGGTCATCGATGAATTAGAGTACATTTACCAGTAAATTTACCGATTTTCAATTGGTAAATTAAACAACCCTAGCTTAAATTTAGTGAAATTTTAAAAGGAAGTTAATAAAATTCATGTTCTGAAATGGGCCTATATGGAGCATAGACTAAGTGACTAGCTGTCTACAATCCATATTCCTTATAATCCATTAGCTTCTGCTGCCCTCACTCTTATTTTTTTGACGAGTGGGCGGGGAAAAACAGGAGCCTGAAAGCTTCTTTGTTACTTTTGGAACAAATCTGCGTTCTATTTTAGCGCTATTAAATTATTTTTGTTACCTTGTTTTTGTTTGTTTTGTTTCCAATTCATGCTGGTATATATTTTTAATTAGTAACTATTTATATTCAAAAGCAGGTTTAGAAAAAGCACTTTTTAATAACTTTTTGCAAAATTTAAAACCAATTTTTATTTACATTTCAGCCTAGTTTCGTGCTTTTCTAAAGTAAGACCCCAGCCTGGTCTGATACCTTTGTCGCTTTTCATATAAATAAAGCCTCTGTGTCGAAACTCTATTGTGAAAAAAAAAACTCTCAAAAAAGTTCTTGTACGAACAAAAAAGCATTAACTTTCACCTTTAAAAACCATACAGAATGGAAAGTAGTGCACTATTCTTGTTAAAGGACCATGGTTTTTGCGTGCAGTGGCATGTGCAAATTTTAATTGGCGGGGAAACTTCTCTTTCGTCTCAAACTTTACTCTTTCGAGTCGTTTAATTTGACTGCAAAGAGTACACTGACAGACGAAAGAGAAGTGTCTCCCGCCAATTCAAATTTTGAACATGCCGCTGCGTGCAAAGACCACGGTCCTTTAAAAGAGCAAGAGGGTTGTGGCTGTTAAGGAGATAGTCTTGACAGAAACGGATTAATCCGAGCTTTGTATTTTCGAATGTGGGTTTTTAGCCATATTTTGTCGACAATCCAGTCTTGCAATGTCAGACATCAGATTTACTAAATTCTTTAAAAAAATCGAAATATAATAGAATTTTCGGCGCTACCGGAGTATACCCCCCCAAATGAAATTTTTTTAAAGTGTTTCCAAACACCCTATATCGACTCAAAATCGCTTCAGAAGCTCGAAAAAGGCATTATTTTTGTGTTCTAGTCAATAAAAAATTGAGTTTTGGGAACACCCAAATATACCTATTTTGACCATTTTGAAGGGATTTAGGGCCATATTAGGGTGGGAAAGGACCAAAAAAGGGCCAATTTAGTGTTAAAAGGAAGATGTTGAACATAGTTTTGTTGACTGGGGCCTACCGCATAAATAAACTCTGGTATGCATACATTTTTTATGCATCCAGAGTCACTTTCGAGTGATTTGCGTCTAAGGTATGTGGGTGTGCGCATCTCAACCCCAAGCAACCAAGCCCCTGCGCCCCCGAAGGGGGCGCAGGGGGCTTGGTTGGTTAGAGATGCGCGCACTCACTTACCTTAGACATAATTCCGAGAAGACTCTTGAACAAAAATGCATTTAGAGACTATTTTTGCCCAGCTCCAGTGACCAAAACATGCCAAAACAGGCAAATGGTCAAAATTTCAAAATGTCCAAAACTCAATTTTTTATTAACCAGAACTTAAAAATAATGTCTTTTTTGAACTCCCGAGGCAATTTTGGGTCGATATAGGGTGTTTGGAAACACTTTAAAAAAAATTTCATTTGGGGGGGTATACTCCGGTAGGGTCGAATTTTCGATAAACTTTTTTTCGATGATTTCGCTATTTCGATTTCTAAGGCATTTTTGAGAAATTTAGAAACTTTTAAATTGACGATGGCAATCAAAATTTTAATTCTGCTCAAGTTTGTCTGAAACCACAGCAGAAGATTGTCTACAAAATTTTGCTCTGAAGCTTCATTAAAAAACACAGAAATTTGAATAATCTTTTCGTGTCGAGACTATCTGCTTAACAGCTTTCAGCCTCTCTTATGCCATGCTTGCAATGGGACGTCGATGGCGAAGTAAAAGTTAAAAGTAAAAAAAAATGACAAATCTGACATAGATAACCTATATCGACTTTTGGATTTCAGGTGTGGGTCATCTAGATTATGTTTGCCATGTAAATAACGAGATTTAGACATCACTTTTACTTCTACATCCCATTGTAAGCGGGATTTAAGAAGCAGCTCCTCATCAAGCTTAAAAAGCCACCTTCTCACTGTTGTTTTTTGTGAGACTTTTCTGGTTGAGGCAAGGCTTGGCCAGAACATGTTAGGACAGACTGAAACATATCCCGGACTCATGTTTTACCCTGTCCAAAACTTGCCTAGGCCCCTGAGTCTAAATACTCATGAAATCAACCGGAATACTAAAGCGAAAAATTTGATGTTTTAAAAGGTCTCAACAATTTCAAAACTTGGAAGAAAATTTGTAGAACTCAAAAGCCAAAGAGCTTAATAATTTCAAGTTTTAACAAAATTTTGACTGAAAAAAGGAAAAGAAATATACCAGAGAAATGTATAAACGAAAACCCTAATTTTATCTACTCTCTTATTTGCCCACCTTCTTGCACCAAGCTGTTTATGGAAGTCACAGACGATGATAACTGCTGTCCAAGTATGGCAGCTGATAAAGGAGGAGTGCAGGTGTCAGAAACACCTGGCTCTGGCTCCTGCAACGAACAGCCCAGAAATATGGTGCCTGGAGATGGTGGTTGATCTCGGTAGGAGAACTTAAAATTTTTTTATTTTTAGTATTAAATAGTTTAAATAATCACTTTTTGTGTGAAGGAAACAGAAAAAGGTTCATGACCACTTAAAGTTATAGATTTTAGTGGGTTTTTTGATGGTGGAATATCAGCGACATTTGGCACAGAGAGTTGAGTTCGAAGAATTGGACGATGAGCACTTTTTCGGAACTAGAAAAAAATTAAAAGAGATTAAAAATGCAAATTTCAGTAAATCTATATAAAAGAAGTTATCAAAGTAATATACATTTTTTAAATTTCCGGTAAAATATGTTAAAAGTATTCAAAAAACTTGATTTTTTTTCGACCAATTTTTGAAAATATTTACTTCTCAAAACATTTTAATTGACTTCTCGACTTTTTTATACTAGCGTATAAGTTAGGAGCTCAGTCATCTAACAGACTATCAACTGACTCGACATACTCACTCAAGAGGCCGAAAAAGTCCTTGAATTTGACAAATTTAACAATCTCGTCTATTTGTCTAATGACTTTCGTTACAAATTTTATTCCAGATCCTGGACTGCATGCTGAACAACAAAATTGAAATAAATGTATAAAATTTTTTTGGGAAAATAAATTTCGAAAAATTTGAGCCATAGATCAAATTTATGTCATTTAATTGTTGACTTTATTGTGAAATTACCTGTTCAAAATAAAAAAAACTATAAGAAGTTGTCTTTTCGGAACTGAATTTTAATAGTTAACTGTATGGAGTCAATTTTCGCATTTACCTCCACCGACACTTTTAATTACTATGGAGATATCCAAGATTTAAGGCTTTATGTAGAAAACGTATAAATACTGAATTTGCAAAGTGAACAACCGTATAATCTTTGCAAGCTATCCTATATTAATTTCCTTCCCAAAAAGTGCCGTAATGCACCCAAAATAATACATCCCAGAGTTTATTCAATTTCCTTATTTTGGTGCTCATCAAATTGCCTACAGCTGTCGCTTGCAAAACTTCATGTTCCAACTTCTTATTGTTTCCATAGTCAGTCTTTGCAAAAACTCAGTTTGTTCTATCATCTTTTCAGCACTCTGATTGATTTAATAGAAACCTTGGGCTATACTACAGGAGAACAGTTTTTTTTGCCTTGATTTCCGCTGTTGATATTTTTGTGATTTTTAGGCCTAGACTTAAGCAAGGGTAGGCCAACATATGTTAAAACAAACTGAAACATGTTTTTCGAGGTATAAATAAGTGAGAAAACACAGTTGAGTCCTCCATAGCATACGCTGACCTGCCTTTGAACATGTATAAAGCCTCAAAAATTATAAAAAATCAATAGTGGGACCAAGTCATAAACATTTTCGGATAGGACTGGAAACCTTTGTTTATTTATTGCAGAATGGTTGTCCAAAGTTCCTTGAATCCTTCAACTTTCGCACTTTTTTTGCAATTTTTCGAGTCTTTTTATACTAGGTAACTTTTGTCCAAGCGAAATGAATGGAGGTTTATTGATAGAGTTTATATGCAATTTTCACTTCAAAAGCCTTACTAGTAAATAATTTGAACCACTTTAAACCCCCTAAAAAACAAACCTCTGGTTTAGCAATATCAGTCATAGTATTTTGGGTAGAAATTATCTAAAAAATACAGAAAAAATTACTAAAAAAAACTTTTGTCAATGTAAAAATAGCACAGGAAAAAACATAAGTGTGTGGGAAACAAAAGAAGTAAGACAGAAAATCACATTGCCGATTTTCCGTTGGCAGATAAGCTAGCCGTAAACAACAACAATAATCATAATGACAGAAGCACTGCAGCACTAGAAACAATCACGAGCTTTGGTGATTAGTAAAAGGGCAATGGTTTTGAACAAATGATTTTTACATAAGAAAATATTCAAAATTTTTAAGTGATTTAAAAAAGAAAACTCAGAGAAAATAATTAAAAGAACAAAATTGTTGGCACTTGATAGTCAGACTTCTTTGTTTACTTCTACTGCTTTTTGATCTTTTTCTTTGGGTGAAAATAAATATTTTGGATGGAAGCACATATTTTCGCTGAATAATTACTACATAAATACCACTTTTGATATAAATAAATATATATATATTTTTTAGATTTGAAAAATGATTACTACATTAAAACAATAAAAGCAAGTATGTTAGTAAAATTTATTTTTATTTGATAAGTATTTTTGTTTAAAAATTAGAATATTAAGAAAGGAATTTTCAAATCCAAACAAGAGAAAAGTGTAAAACCTGCAAGTAATTTAATTTTTTACTTTCAATGTTTTAAAAGTCCAAGTGAATTATTTTGCAGCAGTAGCAGCACAAAATCTATTGCAATAGGAACGGAGTTGACTTGAAAGGACATCAAAGAACAAAGTAAGTATGTGCAGAGTTAAAAAAGAAGCAGCTCAAAAGAGGCAGAGAAGCAATGGAATAAGGGTCTTGCAAAAAGGGAGTTTGCAATCGATTCTCGCTCACCTACCTTCTGTGGCACACATACACACAAAAAGTGGGAATTTTTAAGCATGTACGTGTGTGGGTTTGTTGAATACATAACCAACAAAATATATTTTCTACTCTCTTTTTATCTCTGCAAGTAAAGGATGAATATGAAAACAGAAGGTAAGAAAAACCTTGCAACTAGACAATTTAATTAAGCGGAGTGAATTTTTCTGAAGTTTTTACTTTCAAATGGAAATTTGCTTTCTTAGCGTGAATCATTCTGGTCAGTTGGGTATCCACGGGGTTTCAAAATTCAATTTTGTGTTCAGTTTAACTTAAACAAAATGCCAACATTTTCAAAGCAGATTTTTTTCAATTTTGACAATTCTGTTTTTTTTGAAAGGCATCTACGGCTATTAGTTAGTTTTTAGCCCTAATTTTTTGTCAACAAAGTTGAAAAACCAAAACATTTATTGGAACAATTCCTCTCATCCTCGCAAGCAATTTCCATATCAAACAAAACGTTTCGCAGAAAAGAATATTGCATAATTTTTTCCAGAATTTCGCTTCTATTTCTTAGGCTTGCAAGTCTTTTTTCATCCTTATTGACATAGCATGCAGCGCTTCTATAGACTGCTCAGAAATAAGGCCCCAAAATAAATGCTGATACATAAAATTTCTGACGTGAACGAACAGCAGATGGCACTTTGATGTTATAGTCACTGCAGGGAGTTTCTCCTTTATAAATGTACCAAATAAGCACACAATCAATTAAGTATCGAAACAAAACCTCACCTTGAGGCAGGCAACATATTCATCTAACAAGTTTCCAAACTCACTGATTTCTCCCAATTGCAGAAAGGACGCCTTTGCGAAATATTGAATTTTACCCAAAAGACACAAGAGCTTTTCGAGTGTTGGACGCAGTTGGACATCTGGCAGATCTTCGCTTATTTGTTTCGGTCCATCTCCTGTTAATAGCTTTCTCATGTGATTTCCTAAAGCATGCAAAAATATAGAACCAAGTAAGCTAATATCATAAACACACCAGTAAACGTCCTGTCCTTGCTCTATGGAATCAAGAGATCTGGCTGAGTGGGTTTCATTGCTTCGAAGATCTTCTTTTGGCGCTTCACACAACAAGCAAGGATAACTTGATGCCGACCCCATGTGACCGTATAAAGCGCTCAGAAGCTTAAGATCACCAGTCTCAAACCTGAAAATATGAATAAGTTTATGTTAAAAATCGATAAGTATCATGCAGCTCACCAGACAACTTCCTTTGCAAGTCACCTACTTGAACAGTTCTGAATTGCAATTGGTCGAAAAGTTCATTTCTCAGCTGACCCAAATTTTCGTGGCAGTCATCTGCATCGTAAATTCCAACCAGCAAAAGATTGTTTGCTGAGTTAGACCGCCTGACATTGCCAATTCCTATTGCACACTTTGTTGACTTTCCACTTTATCAGCGACGAAGAATAGGAAGAGTTTTGCGATAGCGTCACTTGTTAAATCAACTTGAACACTGGCTGATCTTCTGAGAGGCTCTTGCTTCCCTGGAAATATATAGATAAATACGGTAACATAAGCATATCACAAACTTCGTTTTTCTGATGCCTTCTCTCTTTTGTCTGAATTAGCCCCAGTTTTCTTCCACCTGCGTGCCACTGCTTGCCTTCGTTTTTCTGAGAGAGTAGCTCTTGCTTCATCTTCCAATTGTGTTTCTGCATTCTGCCTCTTGGCGAGAGTTCTGCTCTGGATTCAGCTTCCAGGCGTTTTCTATCCAACTGCTTCACTAAAACGAAAGAATTGTCAAAAGGATATGTAAGACAAGCTGAAAGGGCTTACAAAGACGTATTCTTGTCGCTTCCTTTGCTCGGGAACTGTCTATTTCCTTTAAAATTTTTCTTGCTCTCTTCGCTTCCACAGCAGCCATTGTTGCTTCCAGAGTTCTCAAGTGACAGGTTGCTTTGTTGTTAGCTCTTTTCGTACCACAGTAGCACGTCTTGTCTGCACCATTGGATCACCTGAAAATACAGAAAATATTGGACAACATAAACGACGGAAAAAAATTGCAAACCACGGAGTTTTACGTACAACTTATATACCAAAACGTAGCTCATACATTAAACTAGTCGAAAAGTTGAGCCGAATTTTGTGAAGATGTTATTTAGAAACTAGAGACCATTTGAAGCGAACAACTGGCATTTTTCCGAGTAAAAATGAGGGTTTTGCATTTTTCATCTAACTTTTGTATAAAACGCCCTTAATTTGTATTTTTTGTATACGTCCTTGGTACTAAAATACAGTAAATTTACTCCTCTATCAATCTCTAGATCGCTTTCTTCAGAGGTATATCAAATAGAAAAGTATTCAAGCTTTTAAGCATGACACTCAAATTCCCATTTTGATATTTTTTAGGAAAAATCAATCAAAATTTTCTAAATTTCCATGTTTTTTGGGTAAATGATGGCTCTATCGATAGCCCAGAGCACAGGGATCTTATAGTTAGCAAACTTGACGGAACTTGTTACAAACTAGTCTAAAATTACTAAAGCAAACGCAAAAGCAAAATACAATAAAATTGATTAACGAGGATGAATTTTTGAATTGGCGCAAAAATCCCTAATGAACACAAATTCATGTTTTGAAAGCCCGTGTATTCGGAGTAAACTGGCAGTAAACTGACCGGCTCTTACTGGCTCGAGAAACATCTGACCTAGGATCTGTAAAGTTCACGCACGATTTCAAAGTCTCCTTTTCAAAATGAGTGTATACTTACAAAATTGAAAATTAAAACAAAAAATTGAAAAGTCATCAAACCATAAAGTGAAAACTATACAGTGGAAGCATACTTAACTGCTTGACAACGTACAGACAGAAAGAGAAACTTTTTAAATTTATCAAACAGAACATACAAAATAATGGTTACTCTCTGATTTGTAACACCAAATACAATTTTCGTTATCTCGCATTCAAAATATAAAATGAAGACAGACTGCAGGAAAAAAACTAATAAAAAGACGAACTTTGTGTCGAGAAGTGTTGTTTATATGCACTAGTAGTAACTGGAGTAGTAAGTAAAAGTGAACACAAAACCACCCTGCAAACAGCCCAGCTGTTTATGTGCTGCCCTTGGTGTGTCTCCGGTCTTTTGGCGTACTCAGCTATCCTCTTAACTTTTTTCTGTGTCTTTTATGTACTTGGGCTGTTGACGAGAAAAAAAACAGAAACCGCCGTTTACCCTTTTATTTTTGATGTCTGTTTGTTGTTTAATATCACATAAATAGAGGTTGTGTTGTAGTGAAATTGTCAACAAATTTCAAGTAACAAGGTTTTGTTTTGTTTATGGTTGTTTATGAACACCGAAAATTGTTTTGTTGATAATTTGTTTGTTTCTAGAAAATTCCGGCAACTTGTGGAATCGAGATCTATATGTGACTACTAAAACTATTAATAAGGGTTGGAAGGGCGAAAATTTGAAGAGGGTAAAAAAACATAAAGGCAGGGTATATCTCTTCTCCATATCTGGTCCAGCATGGAAATCGTTTTTATTTTAAATTTATTGAATGTAATCATTTATAGTATTGATTTGTTGTCATTAACAGCCTTAATTTACGATTTAATGCATATCACGTTTAAAATGATTAATCTTACCTAGGTTTTGGCTGAAACTTAGGTCTTACAAACTCAAGAACTCAGTAGTCTTACAACTCTGTGCTAAGTCTTTGTTGTGCTCCTAAGAGCCTACAAGGGAGGGGACTATATACATACATGTGCCGCCGGAAAAATCGGCGCCGGGCGCACCACCTTGCGCCGGTCTTTTGAAAAAACGACGCCGGCGCCGAAAATCGGCGCCGGCGCCGATTTTTTAAATAAATAGCGCCGGGCGCCATGTGAACTGAAAAAAATGGCGCCAGGCGCCATTGGCAAAAAAATTGGCACCGGCTCAAAAATGTGAAAAAAGGTGCCGAGCGCCTATTAACTAACACAACTAAATTAGTTATAAAGTGTTTTATTAGTTTTTTTTCATATTTCAATTAAATCGCTATTATAAGTCAGAATGCTTTTGCTTTTTTATAGTGCATGTCCTGTTCTGCTTTTTCTCGCAGCCGTGTGCATTGATGTTTTACTAAAAAATCTTTCAACGGCGGCTGTACTTGCTGGAATTGATAACACATTCAATGCAATAGTAGCCAACGTAGGATATGCCTAAACCTTTTTGCTGAGTATGAAAAATTTGAATTTAATAAAAAAAACTAACAGTGCTTCTTTCCGTCCAAAACTGAATAACTTATCTCTAATTGCCAAAGCTAACTGGAAAAAACTGGCGCCGGGCGCCGGCGCCCGACTACAGAATTTCGAAAATGGCGCCGAGCGCCGGTGCCCAAATTTTCTGAAATTTTCCGTGCGCACACCGGCGCCGGCGCCCGTCCAAGTTTGACTATATATACGCATCGCCCTAGGTCACAGGTTCGACCACCACTGGTCGCACCCTTTTTTCATCTGCTTTTATTTACAAGTTTGGTGTCAAAATGCACATACGGACGATTTATAACAACGCCGATTTATCATCACGGACAATTTATCACAACTCCTTCAAAAGGATAATTTATCACATCGAAGAAAAAAGGGACAATTTATCACAACACTGTTAAATCGGACAATTTATCACAATCAAACAAAAAGCGGCAATTTATCACGATGTCAAAAAAATTGTCTAAAAACATTTCTGTCAGTTATTATTCAGTTATCATTATTTATCTTTATTTAGGTGTCCAAATCGCTGGCTGCTCATTTTATCTCTTTAAAAGCTTCAAGAAACGTCTCTTAACTCGCAACCTAGAGACAGAATTCGCACTCAGAGCAAACATGCTGATGTCTCTTGTCTTTGTGCCTCCTGAAAACATCTGGAACGTCTCTGACTGCTAAAACGACATCTTCTGGCGTATGATCAAGCGCTCGCACTGGTCATTAGTTCGTTTGAAACATATGTCAGTATGTCTGGTCTTTATTTAAGTTCCGACTTTAAATGGTATCTTCAAGGCACTGCAATGCGTGATCCAATGTTCCACTCCGTTGGTGATCATGCTATGAATGAACTCTTGCTGAGGAAGGCTAAAAGAATAATTTCGCAGAGACTGCTTATCACTAATTGTGGCTTGTCTTCTCTAAGATCTTAAAGAAATCAGCAGACTCACGACAACCAAAAGCTACTTGCGGAAGATCTACACAGAAAAAAAGACATCAGAATCTTTGGCAAAGTGAGACTCTACCAAGGCGCAAATCTGATAGTAAATTTGAAAGGGCTGGCCTACAATATCGTTATAGATCAATAAGCTCGTTATTAAACTTGTCGTTAGGGAGAAATCAATGGTGACAACCATAAAGAAAATTTTATTTTCCAAGAGGTGTTTGGCTGGTCAACATTTCTCACCTGCGCCATTTGACAATTGAAATTGGCTATAGATTCACTGAAATTGAACACTATTTTCACTTATCCCCTTTCAATATAATTTAGCTGTGGTTGAGCTTGTTAAATTTCGGCGTTTCTTAAAATTGGATATATTGATAGAGTACCAGTTTCACATGCAAACTGACCATGCTTATGCAGTTTTTGTGTAGACTCTAAAACAGGAGTTTAAATTTTTCCCAACAAGCCCTAACGACAAGTTTAATAACGAACTTATTGATCTATAACGATATTGTAGGCCAGCCCTCTCAAATTTACTATCAGATTTGCGCCTTGGTAGAGTCTCACTTTGCCAAAGATTCTGATGTCTGATGTCTAAGCGACAAATTGCTAACAATTTTTCTGTTAAGGCGCCATTTGCTAAGAATTATTTTGCTAAGGCATTTTTTTTCTTTAATACCGATTTGCTAAGAACTTTTCGGCCGTTTTGTACGATTTTACCCACCCAATCCCAAATCTAGGGTTGAGCATCACCTTGACATAGGGATATATTTACCCAAATGACCTGAAAGGTCAAACCTTAGTCTTTTTATATCTGAAATTACGGTGAAAAATAAAGTGTGCACCCAGGTGGATTCGAGCCAACAATCTCGGTGGTGGCTATCCAGTTGGTCGTCCACTTGGATCAAAATTTTCAAAATTAGATCAGTTTTTTCTTCACTCCGGTTTCAGGCATCTTTTTCTTTTGTTCCTTTTTTGAGCCTTGAGTTGTTGAAGCCTCGCTTAACCTTGCTTGGACCAAGGAGCACATTTTTCGCCAAATTTCCAAAATTCTGTATTTCACACTGCTTTATGCCTCCACGCGATTTTCTTTCCTGAAATGCAGGTATGGTCACACAATTATTTAAAGTGAAACTTATTAAAACTCGATTTCAATTTGCGACTTATCTAGGAATTATTCATCAGTTTGCAGCAAATTTATAAACTTCAATATTAATAAAAATTATTTGGCAGAAAAGTTAAAAGTTCATTTTTAAGTTGTTAAAGCCGAAAAAGAAGTAACTTGAAATCCTTGTTGCTGCTGACGGCAATGGTCTTTATAAGTGCATTGGGCATAGTTTAGTTGTCTCGTGAACGATTCTTGCTCAAAATACACATATAAATAAAAAACATCAATATGGCTTTGATAGCTCATTTGACTGTATAAATTTTTAGAGCGTTGAGTATTCAATGTGAGGATGGCCCGAAAAATTACCCACTGATGTTTCACACTAAAAATCAATGAAAAAAATCACAAACATAATTTTTTTCGACTGTCAACCAGCAATAAAATTCTTTGACACTTAGACGCCTTTGTGTATCAATTGATATTTTTTCATAATTTGTCCCTGACTGTTCATTGTGATGCACTGGCTGAAATGATTTGTTAAATTTTTTGATAAAAATGGTCTTACCAACTATGCTGTTTCAACGTTCATTATGTTTCCAATCATTTGAAAACCACTATCATAATCCAACTTGAAAATTATACGAAATTTAAATAAAATCGTTAGCTTTTTAGGCTTTTGAAATTTTGGTAACACTATAGAATCCCCCCCATCCCCCCAGCTAGCGAAAAATTTACTTTTCCTGAAGGGGAAAGGATCCGTCTCATTATTTTTCATCATAACGGAATAAAAAACCTTTTAAAATCATATTTATACAAAAAAATTAAATGGTATACAAATTTTTTAAAATAAAATTGCCTTGGTCCCCAAGCTGATTTGACTGGGGAAGGGGGGGGGCTCAGGTTCAAGTGAGTGGGGGGACTCAGGTTCAGTGCTCCGTAAAAATTTAAGAAAATTCAAAAAAAAGTTTTTTTGAAATCCCGCCAAAACATTTTTAAGGGATTTAGGGCTGTATTGGAGGGAAAGGGAATAAAAGGGGGCCAAATTCATGCAAAAATTATAAAAAAGTGAATTCTGGACTATTTCGGATGTCCTGCCATGTTTTTCAACTGGGCCGTGGCAAAAGAGACTCTATATGCATTTTATGGTCAGAGTACTTCTCGGAATCATGTCTAAGGTAAGTGAGTGCGCGCACCTCTAACTCTCAAGCCCCTGCGCCTCCTTCGGGGGCGCAGGGGCTTGAGAGTGACTCTGGATGCATGAAAAAGCATGCATACCAGAGTTTATTTATGCGGTAGCCCCAGTATTCAAAACTATGTTCAACATCTTCTTGTTAGTGAGCTCTGTGTGATCAGTGGCCCTATTTTGTCCCTTCCCCTCCCAATACAGCCCTAAACCTGGGGGAAGGGGGGGGGGGTTGAACAATAGTAGCCCATCGGCCACTATTAGAAAAAATGCGGTAGGTATGTAATAAGAAGACAACAGTAGACCAACTGTGAGAACCAAAGAATTTTTATGGCCACAAATTCTGCAAATGTTCAAATTTGTTGTTTTAAAAAATGTTCTATGGCCAGAAAAAATACTATGTAGCTAATTTCGAAAAATTCCAGGGTGTCTGAATATCAAGGCTCATAAAAATTTTTAGTTTGTTTATTGGAAATGGTCTCACCAATAGTTTTTCCGTGTTTTTCCTCATTGAAAGCCATAAAACCTTATAAAAGTTTTTTTGCCAAGGGACAAGCGGCAACTGGAGGCGGCGGCAAAAAGAGATGGAGAAAAAGATGAAAAAATGGAAGCCCTGAAAAGATGGAATTTGAACATAGTTTTGTTGACTGGGCCTACCGCATAAATAAACTCTGGTATGCATACATTTTTTATGCATCCAGAGTCACTTTCGAGTGATTGTGTCTAAGGTATGTGGGTGTGCGCATCTCAACCCCAAGCAACCAAGCCATTTGCGCCCCGAAGGGGGCGCAGGGGGCTTGGCTGGTTAGAGATGCGCGCACTCACTTACATTAGACATAATTCCGAGCAAGACTCTTGATCATAAATGGGTATAGAGACTCTTTTTCCCAGCTACAGTGACCAAAATCCGGTAGGATACCTTAATACCCGATATTTTAGCTTGGGGACCAAGGCAATCGCTCAACTTATTATAACCAAAATTTTTTTGAAAACCTATTTTTTAGTGCGGAAATAGTTCGAAACTACTCCTTTATCGGTTTTAGCATATAAAAATTACTTAGAGGACGTCTAACATTATTCATAGTTGCCAAAAAGGGCCCCCAATTAAACAAGTTCCTAAAATCGAACTGTAAAAGAATCTGCTATTTTTTTTCGTCCAAAAATGAATAATTATACTGAACCGGATTTATTTTGAATCTTTCCATTTTTCACTGATTTTTCTTCAAATCCAGGGCTGCTAAACATCTTTATTTCAAATTCGTCTTTTATTAGAGATCCTTTTTTTGAGATTTTATCTAAAAGTCTTAATTTTTTGCACTCAAAGCCCAGTAAGCACTGGATGATCCGAAATTTCTTCTTTTTTATAATTCTTTTATTTTGAAATTTTGAGTTGGGGTAGAGTTCTGTAATTTTCCAGAAAATTTAAAACTGGAAAATTTTCCGGAAAATTTCCCGAAAAAATAGAAAATTTCCGTATATAGTAGAGAAATTTATAAATATAGTCGTACTTGTTTAATAGTACTTGTTTTTTGATCAATATTTTGAAACTAATTCAGCAAAAAACTTTCTTGGCGCCAAAACAATACAATTACCGGTCCCACTTTTTGTCACGCACAGGTATACCTGTTTGAAATACGCCAGTCATTAGAATTTCATACGATCGAATGCACGCGGGACACGATTTTAATCCCGGTAATATTCAGAATCATTTTTTGGTAAACTAAAAATCAAATCATCAAGAAGGCAAAGCCGGCATTATGAATCGAGCGCACTGACAATTTTGATCAACCCCAGCTGCTTTACCAAAAACTGCCAAGTACCTTGTAATCAATTATTATAATTTTTTGGTTAAGTACGCCTGTTTCAAGCCATTTTAAGCCTGCTTTCAGGCCTAAATAGACCCGCGTCAATTCAAACTGTTCAGCAATCAATTGTGTAGCAGAAGATACAATTCCGCGAACTGTCCTCGGCGGTTTAAGATTGTTTTTAACATTCATTTGTTTAGTACGACTGGCTACCGTTTCAAAGTCAAGTGTGGCAATACGAATTTTAAAGTAAACGTTACTGAAACAGGCAGTTTGAGTGATTTGATAAGAAAAATAGAACAAAACTTTGGATATATCTGAAACAGACCTACATTTGACAATTCTCGGTATTTATTTTTTCTATTTTACAACTAGGCATTGAAAAAAAATCTATTTAGGAAAGCAATATACAGAAAAGATGGAGAGATTTTGTTAAATCAAATAGGCATCGAGGAATACAAAACACTTGTGGACGTACTTTTAAAACAACATGTTTTTTTACTACGACAGTAAAATTACCCACACTACTTTACTGAGAGCACAACTCCTAAAGATGTTTTGAAAGAGTTGTTACCATTTCTGAAGACATTGAAGACATTTTTGATGGCGAAAATGGAAAACAACATTTGAAGCTGAATAATACTAAGACATTTGTTCAGCAAAACTTGGTACCATTACTCTCTGAGTTAGCAAACATCCGTGAGTTTT
>SADC01000496.1:0-64006 GCA_004194705.1 Ditylenchus dipsaci
GGGCATTTTTACCTTGTGTTTAGCCTTTTATTTTATGAGCTAGGAAATTGTTAGTGATTCAAGACCCTATGATGGACGCATGGTTGACTTAGCTTTTTCGGTTTTCAGACGCTGTTACGGTTCTTTTTAGGTTCGCTCGTCATGTAAATTTATTTTTTTCACGCAATTACCACACAACTGCATACAGCTTGACAAAGTCGTCAGATGACTGTCAAGTTCAGAATTTTTCGCTATGTTAAACTACTGGACTTTAGCCAGCTGTATGTGGCCGAGGTGTCACTCTCTATGTGCCTTCCTGCTCTATAGCCCATGACAGTATGGCTAGGCCTGTGTAACATAACTGTCAGAGCAGGTTAACTTCCCATATAAGAGGCTGCCTAGGCGAGAGTTGTCTATCTGATGTTCACTTCATATTTTCACGTCTTATCGTGAATGAGCAACTACTTCGGAGTTTATTCATCGTGCCCAATGTTACCCTTGATATCCGGTCTGATTTTTTTTAAGCTGGAATATATCATTTCGAGAAGACCTCAGAAATTACCCTGTAGAATCTGAGAAGACCTAAAAATAAATGACGTGAACATCAGATAAGACAACTCTCGCTAGGCAGCCTCTTATATGGAAGTTAACCTGCTCTGACAGTTATGTTACACAGGCCTAGCATACTGTCATGGTATAGAGCAGGAAGGCACATAGAGAGTGACACCTCGGCCACATACAGCTGGCAAAGTCAGTAGTTTCAACATACGAAAAATTCTGACTTGACAGTCTATTGACGACTTTTGTCAAGCTGTATGCAGTTGTATGGTAATTGCGTGAAAAAAATAAATTTACATGACGAGCGAACCTAAAAAGAACCGCAAAGCGTCTGAAAACGAAAAAAGCTAAGTCAACCAGTGTGTGCATCATACGGTTTCTTGGACATCACTGAAATATTCTAGCTTCTGGAGTGTAGCTTCTAAATGCGTCTTCATAATTACCTGAAAAAACAAGAAATACCGTATTATAAAAGCTTAAACGCAAGGTAAAAAAGGCCCCATAGAAAGGAAGCTGAGGAATAGACAATGTTGTTATATCTTGTTTTTGGATTTGGAAACACGACTTCTCGACGCTTTTGATAATCCGAAATTCCCTTGCACTTACCTGAAAAAGAGGAAGAGAGAAAAGAAAAATACGGCAAATGGGATAGAAAAACTTATCTGATAATAAGTTAGAGCTCTAAAGCTCTTATCTAATAGCAATTTGAAGCACTTTTAGCAGAACAACGAGATGCCTTGCCTATTCACCTGAAACTAATACATAAAGCCGGCTCAGGTGGTAAAGTCTGCATCGAAAACGGGTGACTTGGGTGCAAAAATAGCAGCCAGAAATAGAACTTGCTTGAAAAAGCAAAAATATTTATTTGAAAAAACATTTCGTGTCATAATTCCACTTGTAGGATTGGTCCCCGGGAATTCAAATATCAACATTTGAATTTGACTGCGTGAACATGCTCCTTTAAGTCAAAACTAGGTGGTAAACCATGTTTTATTGCATTTTAACACGAAGTCAAAAAATTTTTGGAGGTTGAAAAATAGAGACCATGGTGTTCTATTAGAATAAATACGTTTGAGTAAACTTTGTCATTAATTTCTCATTGTAATAATAATTGTATGTAAACTGACGGTGAATTGTCCCAGACGGTGATTGTCCCGAACGGTGAATGTCCCGGACGGTGAACTGTCCTAACGGTGAACTGTCCAGACGGTGAATTGTCCGTACGGTGAATTGTCCCGACGGTGAATTGTCCCGGACGGTGAAACGTCCGTACGGTGAATTGTCACGTACCCAAAAAATAATTAATGTGGCACGACAAATTCCTGAAAAAGTGACCATTTCGAATGAAAAATTCCAAAAAAATGGCCAATGTCGCGCGACATTGTCGCAAAAAATGGCCAGTGTCGCGCGACAAATTCTTTTTTAAAGGGCATGCTCGTCGTATTTTGAAAGGCGCGTACCAGAGAAATTTAGGGGTTAATATGGTCTTTACGCTATATGTATTTTTTAAACTCTTCTTTTTTTTTAAATTTCAAATGCCCACATCATGCAGCATTAAGAAAGCTTTATAATGAGTGTAAATGTGCGAAAGGAAACTTTTAATTTTGACATTGGATTCGTGTTCAGCATGGTCGATTTGCTTATAAGACTGCTTTTAGCCAGGAGCCGAAGCCAGAGCCGCTCTGCTCGCGCTCTGGATCAGGCTCCGCTGCGGCTCCGAACCGGAGTCAGATCCGGAGCGGAGAATTTTGCCTCCCGCGGGAGCCAGATCCGGAGCAAGAAATTCGCTCCAACGGAGCCGGGAGCTAGATCCGGAGCCGGAAATTTGAAATGCCAGCACTGCTGCCAAAGTGGCGCTCGATTTAACGACAATTTGGCGATATTTGCAATTTGCGCAAAGGACAGGCATGGATTGTAGCCCGATAAATGCCAATCTGATTTTATTAATTCATATCTTAGATGAAATTTTTTTTACCCGCTAGAGTTTTTCTAAGTATCGCATCCTCTAACCTCCTGTCCGCAAATAACACATGTTTGCTGTACTGCAAAGGTCGAGGTGCATTTGTTAGGCAAAAAACATTTTTTAAACCATTGACCATTATTGTTGCGGTTGTTGTTGATGTGATTGGATAAATTTTGCCTTAAATATGAAAAAAGGTATGGATATTCGGTATTTATAAGATTTGCCTTTATTTTTGGTCTCCAGATATGTTTTTTCAGAATTTTTATGTCAAAATTCTATTTTAAAGAGTGACAAGAACTAGTAGATAAAATAGTATAGTGCTAAAAACCACGAAATGTCCACACTTTTAGCAAATTTATTTATTTTCAAAATATTGAAATTTACTCTGATGTAAACGTCTTTTATAATGAGAATCAGAAAAAGCTCGATTTAAAGGGGCATGCCCGTGCGTTTAGGCGCGAACCAGCAGTTTTTCCGATTTTTTCGAATCGTCCTATTTCACTCGTTCTGCGTCAAATCTGATATAGTTGAACTTATACTGCTTTTAAAACTAGACAGAAAACTTTAAAAATATAGACGAGAACGAATGTAAAAATTTATCGAGAAAGAAAGAACTACTAGTTCGCGTCTTTTCTCTCCATCGGGCACGATCATGCCCTTTAATGACGCTTTACGGTAAGGTTGAATATTTTCGCTCGATTCAACGGCTAGGGGAAACTTGCCAAAAACGAAATTTGCCAAACGTATGTTTTGCCAAACGAAATTTGCCAAAACGAAATTTGCCAAAACGAAATTTGCCAAATCGAAATGCGCCAAAACGAAATATGCCAAAACGAAATTTGCCGAAACGAAATTTGGCCAACGAACCAACAGGGGGGACCAAGGCAGTTTTTACGTATTTTTCAAAATTTTCGAAATTGTGTCCTAACTGTCCTAACCACCAAAATCACACAAAACACCCAGAACACCAAAAACCACCAAAAACCATTCAAAACTTCACCAAACAAAAATTTTAATTTATAAATTTAATTTAAATTTCTAGTCTGAACCAACCAAACCAAGTGTCGTCGACTTGGATCGAATTTTTTTTTACGTTTTTGGGTTCCGAAACCTATTTTCTGACTTATTCGTGCACGCTGAACACGGTTTGACAGTGGTAAAATCACGTTTTATGAAGAAATTTTTGAGTTTTGGGGAATAATTGATTTTGGTAAAATCAATTATTTGCCAAAACTCAAAAAATAACTGAGAAGACGGCATTTTGCCACTGTCAAACCATGTTAAGCGTGCACGAATAAGTCTAGAAAACTGGTTTGGAACCAAAAACGTAAAAAATTTTTTGATCCAAGTGGACGACCACTTGGTTGGTTGGTTCAGACTAAAAATTCAAATTCCCGCAAAATTTTTGTTTAGTGTAGTTTGGATGGTTTCGGGTGGTTTGGGTGTTTTGGTTTGTTTAGTGTGATTTGTGTGGTTTTTGCTGTTTTAGGTGGTTTTGGTTGTTTGGGGTGTTTTAGGTGGTTAGGACACAGTTTCGAAAAAACGTAAAAACTGCCTTGTCCCCCTGTTGGTTCGTTGGCCAAATTTCGTTTCGGCAAATTTCGTTTTGCATATTTCGTTTTGGCAAATTTCGTTTTGGCAAATTTCGTATTTGGCAATTTCGTTTTTGGCAAGTTTCCCCTATCCGATTCAACGACTCTCGATTTAACGACACCTTTTTGGGCGATCCATTGAGCGTCGTTCGACTGCATATTAATACAAATAGATCTTATGTCACCGAGAGCGTAATTTACAGCCAACTTCTGTAAATTTCACGCTCTGAGGACCGATATTGGGAGTACGTAATAGAAATGATACCTTGCCGAGGGGGCACGTTACCGGGTCGACTGTATTGCTTTTTGTGACATTTTCGGTGTTTCCACACCTAGGAGGAAATCTCATAAAATGCGTTATTTATCATCCAATGAAACTATTTCTTGAAAAAGTATTGAAAAAGTTATGTTGTTGTGGGCAACCTCGCGGCGGCTGTACCGAAAAAGGTAAAAAAGTATTTGGTAAAAGGCACATTTGGTATAAAAACTTTTGTTAAAAAAAATTCGGTAAGATACATTTGGTGAAGGCACATTTGGTAAAATTTAATTTGGTAAAATCACATTTGTAAAAAAAAATTTTGGTAAAGGCACATGTAGTAAAAAAACTTTTTGGTAAAGCACTTTTTCGGTGGACATTTTGGGTGGTACACTTTTTGGTCATAGAGTTCTTGTTTTCGGCCATAGATTTTATTTCGGCGCGGAGTTTTGGAGGGCATAGACGTTTCTCCAAACCATATAAAAGAACCTTATGCTCCCCGAACCCTGTTAAGCACCTAGTGACCAGGACATGAATCGAGGTCCTCTACTTGCGCGGGTGAAATATTGATTTTGGTCCTAACAAACCTAATTCCCCACATCATTTCAAGTTAAAAAAATGGGTCATTTTTTTAAGAAATTTTTATTTTTCAGTTTGGGTTTGGTTTAGTTTTTCAATATGGGTGCCAGCGCATTTACATCAGGATTGGGCCACCTGGGCACTGAGAGCTGATGAAGACCACTAATGGTATAACTATTAAGACTATAACTCCTATGAGTATAATTAAGAAAAATTTTACTGGGAGGATACTATAGAAACCAGGAGAAAGAAATGGAAAGAGAAGAAAAGTAGGAATGAGAAGGTCTTTGACACAAAAACAAGTACAACGTGCCTTGCTGAAATGAATTTTACCAAATATGCCTTTACCAAAAGAAATTTTACCAAATGTTCCTTTACCAAAAGTTTTTTTTATGCTGTCGTCAAGCCCAACGTTGCTTGAACGTGCCAGATCGAAGTTTTTCTACCTTAATTGTTGAAGTTTTTTGCCGAATTGTCTACACCATGAAATTGAAATTTTCAAAGCAAGTGAAAAAACCATTTGAAAAAAACATTTTCGGTTTTTTCGGCTACCCCCCCCCGCCAATTCGAAAACGCAAAATTGCCATGGCAAATTGCCATTGTCATCAACAGCGATGGTCTTTTAAAGGGGCATGCCCACGCTAATAAGAGGTGGTGCCCGGAATTCAAAAATTTTTCATAATCATTAAACTTGTGTACGGATTTTTCAATTTGGTTTCTAACAAAACAAGGCCTAGAATTTAATTTTAGGTGTGGTTTTGTTAGAACCATGTTGAAAAATCCGTACAGAAGTCCAATGATTAGGATTTTTTTTGAATTCCCGGGCACCACCTCTTATTAGCGTGGGTATGCCTAGGGTTGGGGAACGGTCATATGACTGGTCATATGACCGGAAAATGACCGACAAAATGACCGCTCATAGAAGAATTGGTCATTTATTCCTATTTCCTGAAAAGAATATTTTTATTTTTCTGCTTCTGCAACTTTTTTCGACTGTGTTTTGTTAGTGTTTTTGTTGTTTTCGATCGCGGATGTCTCGTCTCAAGCAAATTTAAGCACGATTTGAATGGTTTGAGTCACAAAATCTTATGGTCTGTTTCAGGATGACGGTCGACACAGCCTCCCAAGTGACGTCAAACAAGCCGGTCAGAGATGAAAATCCAGTTGTAACTCCAGAAATGTAAAAAGCAATGAAGAAAATGATGATTTTGATGTGTTTATGAACGAATTTGAGGAAATGTTATGTTATATGAATAAAAGTTTATGATAAAGTGAAATTCGGGAAATGACCAAATATGACCGAAAATGACCGGTCATATGACCGATTTCAGAAATGACCGGTCATTTGGCAACCCTAGGTATGCCCCTTTAAAGGGGGTGCCCACGCAAATAAGAGGTGTTGCGCGGAGTTCAAAATTTCTTTCCTTATCATTGAACTTCTGTACGGATTTTGCGACTTGGTTTCTAACAAAGCAGGGCCTAGAACTTAATTTTAGGTATGGTTTTGTTAGAAACCAATTAAAGGAGGGGGAACTTCCTATACGCATCGCCTATCGGTCGCAGGTTCAGTTCTACTGGGTGCACACCCTATTTGTTTTGCTCTATCTTTTAGTAACTTCGCTGACTTATAGGGTCAAAAACTATTGAGCAATCGATTGCAACCATTTCCTGCATTGCTTTATCGTCACCACATGCCCTAATTTTGAGATTTCATGCAGAATGACAGACTTATGTAGGATGGCATGGAATTGGACAACGTTGAATGTTTTTTAAACTCCATCTCAAACTATAGTTCTCAAAAACATCAAATTTGATGATATCATCAAAATCCGGTGTTTTTCACTTCAAACGCCATTTTTTAATATATTTTGTTTCCTATCTCACATGTTTTCACATCGTCTGGTAGCTGAGATTTTTTTCTATCGATTGAGTGGTTAAACACCCTATTTAAAAGTGATTTTTAAGGAAAGCACGCCAAAAATGAGGTAAAAAACCATGTTTTTACCACGGTGTTTTTAGTGGGGTTTTTACCATACTTTTGGTTCGATTTCTTTAAAAATTATTTTTAACTTGGGTGTTTGACCACTCAATCGATAGAAAAAAAATTTCAGCTACAAGACGTTGTAAAAACATCTGAGGTAAGAAATCAAAAAATATGAAAAAGAGGTGTTTGAAGTAAAAACGGCAGGATTATGGTATACCACATGTTCCCAAAAGTAAGTTTTGACCCTAATTCGAACGTTTCAGGTCGTAATTAGTACGAAAAACATGTTTTCCGGTGGCGGAAAGACATGTGCAAAAAAAAATTTGACCGAAATCGACCAAAACCACAGGGTGGGGTTCATGTTCAATTTTTCAAAAACGATGAAAAGTGTGCAACACCATAACAACCCACATGCTGACTTATATAAAGGCCCTGGGAATAAATCCAACATGCTGCTGTTCGCTCGGATTCTTTCCAGGGTGCGCTTGTGTCGTGGAGCTCAACCCTAAGCCCTCAAGCCCCCTACGCCCCCGGAGGCTTGAAGGGTTCCTTTTAAGGGTTTCCGAACAATTCAGTGCTCGCATTAGCGTTTAGGGACTAAGGCTGACCCTTTATACACACCTGCCTGCCTTCGGCAGACACCCTAATTCAATAGTTCTTTGGGGTACATTGTTCGGGCCAAGGGCAGACCCTTTATACACACCTGCCTGCCTTCGGCAAGCACTGGCATTGTTGAGGCGAAAGTGCTTTTTTATGCAGGAAACAATAACATTAGAATGGAAGAAAACATCAGATAGATATGGAGCGGACACTATTCTTGATCTAATTCAGCTTCTTCTTCGATTTCATCCAGCTCTTCTTCCAAATCGTCTTTACCATAGGGCACAATTGAAATGTTCGCAGCCGGATTGAAGTATAGACCAGCAAGGCGGAAGACCAAATTTTTTTGACCAAAATATGAATTTTTGGTCAAAAAATGTAGATTTCGAACACTTTTCAAAAAAAAATTTTTTTGCTCCAGATGTCTTTCCGCCACCGGAAAACATGTTTTTCGTACTAATTACGACCTGAAACGTTCGAATATGTGGTCAAACCCCAGTTTTGGGAACATGTGGTATACCATACTTTAGCCTAAAAAACACCGAATTTTGATGATATCATCAAGTTTGATGTTTTTGAGAACTATAGCTCAAACTAAATGTTACTTTTTTCTCGTGTGATAGCTTGAATAAAAGCCTGGAGTCTTAGCTACATTTTCGCACATGAAACGTGTGACTTGTATAAAAAAGTCAGAAAATATCAACCAACCCAGTCAAGGAGAAACTCCAAAAACGATCGATTTTCAGGAATTTATCCTATTTTAGCCTGGAAACAAGCTCCAGTAGGTGTGAAAGCCTGAGGTGATGACTTTATTGGAAAGCCAAGAGTGTCAGGATCATTTCGACACCAAACTTGTAAAGTGAAGGATGTGAAAAATAAGGTTATCAACTAGTGGAAGCCGAACCTTTCACCCAGGCGATGCGTATAGGAAGTTCGCGCTCCCTTTAAGAAATCCGTACAGAAATTCAATGGTTAGGAAAAAAATTGTGAATTCCCGCGCACCACCTCTTATTAGCGTCGGCATGCCCTTTAATAGGTAACTCATTTTAAGTATCGAGTAATTAATATTAATAGTTAATTAATATTGATATTACAAAGCCAAATGGCAAGTTTTAGCTAAGTTTTAAGGACTTAAAAGCAATAAAAATCTTCCTTTACGAAAAAATCATTGGTCCTAATTGGGTTCAGCCCCACACCCCCATTTTTTTATTTTTTGTATTTTTCGATGCAGTAAACATATTTTATTAATTCACATAGATACAATTCAACAACTTGACACCAAAATAAAACATAATATTTTTCCCACCGAACTTTCGACGCCAAACAAAATCTGAGACATAGATTTAAAAATAGAACGATGTGTGCCATATTCTTGCTTGTGCCTTCTCTTGAACTTCTGCCATGTTGATTCGATCGTCTGAGTGTGCGCGGTGCGCACCAGTCTCAGTTTGTCGTTCAGCTTGGGCAAATTGAAATCGCGGAGTTCTCATACCTGCGACGAAAACAGACGAACAGAGTAAATACGTTCTTCAACAAAAATAAAAAAAAATGGGGATGTTGGGCTAAACCAGGGTTCGTAATGAAAAATTTTGGAAAAAAAGACATTTGGGTAAAAAAGATTTTATTTCATTTTATCCAGTGCTTATTGCTATTTTGGAGCGAAAAAAAAGATTTTGGCTAAAAACTTCAATAATAAAAAAGATTTTGGGTCTGAAAAAAGGACAAATCTTTTTAAAAAAGACGATTGCGAACCCTGAGCTAAACCCAATTAGTACCGAATCATTAGTTGAAGGTATTTGTGAAAGTTTAAAGTTGTATGCAGAAAGAGATTTGAGGAGCTCAATTAGTATATTTGTATCTAAAAATTGTTTAGATAATACTATTTATATATTCTTCATATTTCGCAAATATGAATGAGGGAAATGCCACTTTCCCGAGCCTAAAACTTCGGTATCTAGGCTCGGCATCTTATATTTTATTAGTTTCATGTTCTTTGTGCATCAATCTACTGCTACTCGCTTGTCTTATAAAGGTAAGAAATTATTTTATTTTGAATACCTAGCATAGTTAAACAAAGAAACTGCAGCTTTTTTTCACAAAATTCTGATTATGGATAAACCCTAGAATTTTAGCGAACGAATAGCAAAGCAAAAAAGAACAACTGACAACAACAAATACTAACACAAAATGGTGTTTAGACACTTTTTTAAAAAATCGGATACAGGGAGGGAGGCGTATATGACTGTAGCGTCAACATTTGTAATACAGTCGAACCTGGATAAACGGACACCCCGATAAACAGACACTTTTAAAAAAATTTGGTTTTACCTAAAATAAAGCAAACCTTATCCCCAATAAACGGACAACCGATAAACAGGCACCCCCGATAAACGGATATCTAACGCCCAGTCCCGTCCAATAAAGTTACTTTCGTGGAGAAGAACTATGCTGAGCCCGCCATTCTCAAGCTCAAGATAAAGTTTTTACTTGGAGCGACAGAAGAATAAATGTCAGACTCAGCTCACCGATCTCTTTCCAGTTGCTTAATGTTATAATTTGTTTGAAATAATTGTTGTTTGTTTAAAAAAATTTATAGACATACATCCTGATAAACGGACATCCCCGATAAACGGACACCTGGGTGGTCGAGGGGTTCAGGTTCGACTGTAAATTTTTTTTCTATTTAGCTGAAATCCCAACTTAAAAAGATGATTTTTTTCACAATCGCTTGGCAAATGCTAGTTTGCGACCTCCTTTGTGTTTTTGTAGAAGTTATTCTTGTCATCCCTGAGTCGCTTGCTGGACGGGAAGTTAGTTTTTTTTCAAAAATATACTTGAACTTTTTAATAATTTGACTTTCTAGCTATATCCTAAATTTGTGGTGAACTTAATTGGCTTCATTGAGTCCCTAGGATTCAGAGCCTATTTATTCTTCGCGTTTTTCCTTACACTCAATCGACTAGCTATATTTGTTTTTCCTAAACTAAACTATTTGATTTTTGGTAGAGAAAATATATTTCGGTGGTAAAAATTTTAAAATAAAATAGTGATGCGTGTTTATCAATATATATTTTTGCAGCTCTCTTATTTTTATATGGTACTCGCGATAGCTTACATGGTCTTAATAACTCTCGCAGGTTGTAACAAAGATTTTGACGTGAATAGTAAGCATTTTATAACGCAAGTATCTTTACAATTCGTTTGTTTAAGAAATGGCTACAGTTCACGCTTGTCCCAATGACACAAAAGCCGGATATCTGGCCACAAAAGTGAGCTTTTTAAACTCATACAGTCGACTCTCGACAACCCGTCACCCCCTTTAAGTTCGTTCCCGTTAGGGTCCCAAACCTTTTTGCTCAATTTTGAAGTCTTTTCGGGAGTAGGAATTGTATCATATTCTAAAGCAAAAGATTGCAAAATTCCAATTCTGCCCAATATTTCTAAAACTGTTAAAACCTTTGCCAAAAAAATTGAAATAAAAAGTGTCTTGGGGAGGGGGAATGGAGGGTGGGATTGGTTTCTGGCGGCTTATCGATAGTTGACTGATTTTTTTGTGCTAAATATGACCTGAAAATAATTTTAAGCTTTTTATCAGATTTTTCGCATAGCATTCCGACAATAATCGAGACAATGGTTTTAAATACAAGTTGGCAAAAAAAACAGACATTTTTTGAATTTGTTCAAGGGTAGCAGAAGATGAAACCCAAAAATCTGATCTTTAGAATCTGGTCTTGGATTCGAACAGGTTTAAAAATGTTTTAAATAAAATTTTAACTGTCACAAAATATTTTCATTTACAAATCTAGTGTTAATTCAGTCTCGAACTCTGATTGCTGCAACTTTTCCAGTCGTCATGCTTTTAATATATCTTGTTGTGTTTCTAAAACTCCAATTAATGACTAAAGGTTACGCACTATCATTTTGGAGGCCAAAGAGTTCATTAGAAACACCAAATTTGACTAGAATAAGCCCGCAAGCCAATGCTAGAGAAATGAGTTTCTTTATACAGGTTTTATTAATTTTTTCGTCTAAATACTCCATTTGAGCCTAATTTCAGAGCCTAGGCATATGTGTTGTGTTAGAAATAGAAGGCCTGACTTATGATGCTCTACACTATATTGAGATCCAAGGGCAATTGAGTATTCTTCCCAATTTTTTTCAAATGTGGATGACAGTCGTATCTTGCACTGTGCACTCTGTCATCATTTTGATATTTAATAACACGATCAGAAGAGCAGCCAAAGAAGTTTTGCTCCGTAAGCGTTTTAATAACTTTTCTCTTTTTTCAAAAAAATCTAGATGTGTTGCTGCTATCTCCAGAACTAGGGCAAAGCACTACAACTGTAGAGCCAAGGCAATCATTTTCTCACATTGTACCTCGGAGAAGGCCTTTTCTTCACAGAACTTTTAGCAATATTTTTTTCTGTAAATTTGTATTAATTTGAACAATTTGAACAATGCCACATGTTAATAAAAAAAGTTTTTAGTGAGCAGGAAAAATGTTTTCAAATTTTTGAATAAATGCTATCTTTAAATAAACACCTATTTTCGCTATGAATTTGTAGTTCACATGGTTTTGGCTAGACTAATTAAGCAAATTAAACATTTTATTTTAAGCACGTTAAAACCTTTAGACTTTTGTTGTGAGAACAGGATCTTGTCCTAGTGCAGAACTTGTGAAAAAATGTCAAGTAAAGTTATTTAGCAAAACATATTTATATGCTTTGTATGCTGTTCTTGAAGAAGAAGAGAGGTGAAAGCTGTTAAGAAGACAGTCTCGATACAAAAAGATTAATCCAAGTTTGTGTGTTTTCGAACGGTGGTATTTAAATTTGACCGCTTGAAAAAATTGTCCGCTAATAATTTTTAAAAAATTAGCGGCCATTCCTCCAAAAATTAGCGGCACCGGCCCGGTATTTTGTCTGTAAATTGAGTTTTTTATTAAAAAATTTTGAACTATTTTATCTCAAAAACACTCAATAAGTAAGAAAATTAAAGAAAATCAACAGAACAAATTCAAAAAAAAAGTTCAAAATTTTTGAAAAACTAGCGCTTGTACAAGCGTGGTGATAAAGTCGGCGCCTTCCGAAAATCTTGGGTGCCGGCGCCAACTGAAAAAAAACCAAAGGCCGTCGGAGCCAGGCTTGTGAAAAATTGGCGCGGGGCCCAGGGCGCCGACGATAGCCCGTCCCTCGTGCAAGCATGGCTGCGATGTCAGATAAAATTGTGCGAAAAAAATTCAAATAAGTACTACCAATATCAGAATTACTAAATTTTTCAAAAATGCCCTAAAAACTGAAAAAAGTGGAAATAGAAAAGGGAAAAAAGATCGAAAAACAATTGATTAGTTTCGTATTACATTTTAATTTTTAGGACGTTTTTCAACGAAATTTTGTGTATAAACTTTTATAAATTTTTGTATAAGCATCTAGCCTTGTTCAACAATAGAGGGTGGTTGGGGTTTCGCCTTGATATTTCCCTGTTTTTCAAGCTTAGGCAAGGGTTGACCATTGTATGTTAGAACATGCTTAGCCCGGATCTGTTTGAGTCTGTCCTAACATACAGCTGGACGCTGGAGAACCCTCGTCTAAGCCTAAAAAAATCGAGAGCTAAGGCAAGAAACCCGCTTTGTTTAATAGAGCCAATAAAAATATGCTGATAAAGTGGTACAAACAAATTAAGAGCAGACAAATGGGCCCCATACTATTTGAGCTCCCATAATTTTGCTTAGTTCCCCTGTTGTTTTTCTCATATATTTTTCTCTTCCATTGCTGCATTATACCTTTATTATTTTTTTTCGATTTTTCGATCAGATGCGGAAAATATTAGCTTAATTATTATTTGTTGTGTTGATTTATTATAGGAATTCTGATAATAAAAATTGTTTGGAATGCAGAATGACAAACAAATTTTAAAAAACAACAGGGGGCACTAAAGATAAAAAAATGACATAAAAATAATAAGGGTACAATGCGGCAATGGAAGAGAAAAATATATGAGAAAAACAACAGGGGGACCAAGGCGAAAATGGGATCTCAAATAGTATAGGGCGACAAATGAGTCATGCTGCATCTTTTTTCGTGTTGTTTTCTTTTTTACCTTCGTTTAACTTACTGAACTTTTAGTCCGTTTTTTAAATATTGATTTTTAGTGGTAAAAACTTGTGCCTTTAAAAAAATGGGTCGACCAGCCACAGGGCCTACGACTCTCCGAATCAGATCCTCCACAAATTCCTTTCAATGCGCTACCCCACTGGCAAAATATTATATTAATAAGTGGTGATGTTCATGAGAAAAGTTTCTGCTGTGTACTACTTTAATTGTACTGCTTAAAAGAGGTGAAACAGAATTAGATTTTGTAGAAATTTTTATTCATCGATTTAAAGAAATAAAACAGTGAAAAATTTTATTCAGAAATACTCAATAATTAGGAAATTTTGGATCTTTTTGTTAGATGTGTCCATCAACCAGCAAGGCCACAGTCACTAGTCCCAAAATCATTAGGAGCATGGATCCAGTAGACTAAATGAAAAATCATCGAAAATAAATTCTTTTTAAAAAAATTAAAGGAAGAGACTAGTTTTTTGAAGCGATTTTTTGTAATTTGGACCAGGTAGAAAAAAATTGTGTTACCTCGATTTCTGACCTTAATTTTTCTTACGCCTATTTTTAAATATTAGTTTGTCTCAGGCGGATTTTCCTTACTAGCAAGCAGTGATCCTCATAAATGGACTTTTTTTGACAACTAATCCGTAAAACCCTGCCTAAAGCAACTTTCTTCACACGAAAGGCATAAATAAAATAAGAGTTAGAAATCGAGGTAACAAAATGTGCTTCAAAATTACAAAAAATTGCTTTTGAAAGGCATACCAGGGCGTTACACTGCAATTAAGGCAGAGACCAGCAATTTATTTTTTTCATGACTGTCTTCTACAAGCGTTCTACCTGATCCGACGAAAATTTATGTCCACTTTTTAAAAGAAGGATAATGTCATAAATATCAGGTTTGACATGACACGAGTGAAAACAAGGATGATTTTTGAAACTTTGCTGGTCCCTGCTTTAATTTGCAGTGTAACACGCTGGTATGCCCTTTTGAATTGCTATAAAATATTTAGCTAAAGATGCTTGAAAGGTTTTTGTTCAGGGCTCCGGAACGTCGTTTATTTAAAGATTTGTCCTTTATGCGAGATTTGAAATCTTTATAAGTTTTGAAATTGTACGTAAACTCTTTATTTTTAGTACTCAATACCCAGTAAGCACTGGATAAAATGGCATTTTTTGACAAAAAGGACCACATGTCTTTATTTTATGAAAATGTCATTTATTTTTAAATTTTGAGTCGGATCCCTGGTTTAATTATTGGGTCAATTATCAAGTATGAAAATTCATATTACCATAGGCGCTTTGCAAGGATCAGGAGTACTGCTGCCGTCGTCCTCTGCTGTGGTGCCGGCAGGAGCGGCCGTAGTAGGATCATTTGCTGAATCCGTGACTGTCCATTGGTTGTGGCCTTTTCTTCAGCCACAACGCAGTTCACTATGAACACAAATACCAACAGTTGAAAGAACAAAATGTTTTTATAAGTCATTCCTAAACGTTATTGGATTATATTCTTCTGTAGGGAAACTTTTTTGCTGTAAATTTTAGTTCGTAAAAAAAAATAACGGTCAGTTAGCCACGTTTTTTTTGAAATTTTGATTTTTTCTTAATGACTTGTTCACGTACTTCGAGTTCGGTCCTAGTAACAGCTTTTTGCTTTTAGTCAAAACGGCGAATATTTAAAAAAAAAAATTCAAAGTGATAAGACTATCAGGTAGCTCTGCGATTCTAGTTTCTAATGAAATATCATTTGTTAAAACATGTTTAGATAATTAGCACAAATACATTCAATTGGGAAGCAAGTTAGACAACAAAAATTGTTTTCTTTATTTTTCAAAATTTTTCAAAACTTTTCTGACTTGCTTCAGAAACTATAATTCCAAGACTGCCTGATAGATTTATTACTCTAAATCTTCTAAATCTAGATAATCTATTAAATATTTGCTTTTTGACTATAAGCAAAAAATTGTTACGAAGATCGATCCAGCTAATTGACTGCTCAATCACCAAAATAAGTAATACTATGTAAAAATTCATACCAGTTATTGATGAAGAGAGAATATAGATTTGGGTAGCAATAATGAATGAATATTCACAAAAATTTCCATTATATTAGCTTTGTAAAACAGGCGGATCCTGTAGTTGGTTTACTAGCAGAATGATTCACTGAGATAGGGCAGCTAGTAGTCAATGCTCGTCCCTAATAAGTTTGTTAGAGAATGAAAGGGTAATAATGATAGGACTGAACAAGCAAAAATCATACAGGAAATGAAACAGTCATCGATTATCTTGTGCGTTGTAAATATAAGAAGGTTTTTTGGAAAAAAAATATATAGCAAATCCATTGCATAAAAGTTGTAAAAATAAGTGGTCGAACAAATTACAAATCGAGTACCTATAAACCTCATTAGAAAAATCTCTTGTAACATATAATCTATAAAAATGAGTAACCTTCCGAGAGAATTTGTCCATGGCGGAAAAATAAACTTTCATTTCTATCTTGTCTTGTAACTATGAGGGGCTCAAAAAATACTAGACTTTTCTAGAAATGATATTATGAGAACCGAGCAATAACCGTTTGAAGTTGGTCTGTCATCGAATGACACTTTTTTCACTCCTCATCTTGAAAGTCTAGCTCTGATTTTTCGTGATCAATCCACACTTCTGATAGCTAACTTTACTCCTCATTGAAATTGCTTTATTACGAATATAATTTTTTTTAAAAAAATCATTCAAAAGATTTGGATGAATAATCTAAAGTTTGAAACGTTGTCATTTTGGAAAATCGTTAAGTCAAGAAAGAACCTTATTTTTGACCACCTTATTCCGCGTTGGCCATCTTAAATTTCAATACATTATGTAGCGCTGTTCATACGCTACAAAATAAGATGGAAAAAATTGATTTTTTCACAGGCTACTGTGGTCAAACACGCACTTTTTTGAAGTAACTTGTGAATTATCGAAAAACACCATTTGAAAGAGCTCTAGAGGTTTAGATGTTTTTTTGTCTCGAGCGGAATTTGAAGTTCGAAAGTTAAGTTACACATGTAAATCGACCGTGCTAAGCATTAATCTGGTGTCAGATTAACAATATTGTTAGTGCAAAAAAGTTTAGTCAAATTATTGTTCGACATTTTACGAGTTACTTTAAAAAAAGACCGTGTTTGAACAAATTTTCAATTTTTTTTCAGTCTGGTTTTGTAGCGCAGGAACAGCGCTACATGAAACATTAAAATCATACGGGAAAAAGGGGGGTCAAAAGTGAGGTTATTTCTTAACTTGACAATTTTTCAAAATGATCACTTTTCAAACTTTAGCCTATTCATCCAAATCTTTTAAATAATTTTCAAAATTTTATATACGTTAGAAGGCAATTTTAATGAGTAGTAAAATTAGCCAATAGGGGTGTGGGGTTGATCACAAAAAATTAGAGCTAGAGGCATTTCAAGTTGAGCAGTGAAAAAAAGGGCATTCGATGGCAGACCAACTTCAAAAGCTTATTGCTGGGTTCTCATAATATTATTCCGAAAAGAGTCTAGTCGCTTTGAGCTTTCCAGAGTTCAGGCTACAAGATAGGGATAAAAGAAAAAATTTCATTTTCCGTCATGGCCAGGCCTTACAACGGAGCCTCGCGAACTTGCTTTTCATTCGCAAAACAGAGTTTGGTCTCATTGGACAGCCAGTATGCGACTTTAAATCAAATCTGTTGAGATCTCGGGCCCATAGGCCGAAAAGTTGCGATGAGAAGTCCAGTAAAGTATTGAAGGGCCTTCATACAGTCGACGCTTTTACTTAGGACACCTTGACATTTTTTTTTACCTTAAGTTTTTAATACCTTTGCTAGTTCTGTTTTGACATTCTGGTCCCAAATATTGCAAAGATTCTGATTTTGCGGATCGTTTCTAAAATCCCAATGTTTTTGCTCTAAAAAAGCCAAAACTCTAATAAAAAAAAACAGGTATTTTCAATAGAGCCTGTCCTAACTAGAGCTTTTGCTTTTTCAGAGCGAAAAATTTAGGGTTTTTAGAAAACGATCGAGAAAATCGGAATCCTTGCGATATTTGGGACCAGACTGTCAATACAGAACCAGAAATTTTATTATAAAATGGAGCTAAAAAAAATGTCGGACTCGAGTGGGAACGAACTTCTGTCCTAAGTGGGGGTGTCCTAAGTAAGAGCGTCGACTGTATATGCATTGCCTCGGTCACAGGTTCGAATACCACTGGGTGCACACGAATTTTTTTACTTCGATTCTTAAAGTTTACTCTTTGCTAATAAACTGTTTAGATAGCTAATAGCCTGAATATCATTTAGAAACCAAACTTGTAAATAACGTCGGTAAAAACGGGTGTGCACCCAGTGGTATTCGAACCTGTGACCTAGGCAGTGCGTGTATAAAGACCCCATTCAAATTCAAAATGCCTTGGTCCCCCTGTGGTTTTTCAATACTTTGCGAGCCTTCTTATCCACATTTTGGCCTATAGGCCCGAGATCTCGACAGATTTGATTTAAAGTCGCATACTGGCTATCAAATGAGACCAAATTCTAATTTGCGAGTGAAAAACAAGTTCGTGAGGTTCTCTTGTTTTTTTACAGATTGTGTGATAAAACATTTTACTCTTGGTATACCCCGTAAATTAAAGGGGTAGACCTTTACGACTACTTTTTGAAATTGACTGCTATTTCACTTCACATACATTTTTCATCATATTTTTTTTCTCATCTCAAATGTTTTCACAGCGTCTTGTAGCTAAGATTTTTCTCTATCGATTGAGTGGTCAAACACTTTGATTAAAAATTATTTTTAAGAAAATCATACAAACGTCACACTAAAAATTCGTGATTTTTTAGCTCGGTGTTTTAAGTGGAATTTTACCTTATACTTAATGTGCTTTTTTGAAAAATTATTATAAATCAGGGTCTTTTCAGGGTCTCGGGTTCCCAACTAGACAAGTACCCAAAACGGTGTGTAAAACATCTGAAATAAGACACAGAATATATGAAAAAAGTATGTGAAGTGAAGTAGCAGTCGATGTCAAAAAGCAGCCGTAAAAGTCCTCCCCCTCCTTTAAAAAACGCAAATGCTGGCCGGCATAAATGACTGAATATTTTAGCTACTTCCACCAAATAGTAAACAGACAAAAAATTTGTCTTAATCATTAGGTATTATTTTTAATATTTAAAAATAAATAAAATTAAAATCCGTAGTGTGTTTAAAATAAACAACATTTCCATTCCGGTCGGTAAACATAGCTTTGCATGAATAATTTGAGCAAGCAAGCTGAAGGGAATAAACCTTTTCCAGCATTTACTTAAAATTGAATGTCAGGTGGCTGTCGTTATTTTCTTGCTGTTAAAGTCGAAAATTAATTGGATTTATGAAAGAAAACTAATTGTTTCCTTACGACTCCTGATATTTTTTCAATCTCAAAAGTCAAAATGGTTATGCCACTTGTTAGCAACTGGGAAAAAGATTTGGTATATCTTATTCAGCTGCCTAGAGTTGGCTGTGTGCCGTCACTGTCTCCGTTTGCGTTGAAATTGGAGACTTGGCTCAGAATGGCTGATATATCCTATCAGGTTTGTTAACAAAATAATTAGGAAATCAAATAAAGAAATTAAAAGAACTTTAATTTCAATCTTGAGTAGGCCCAGATACCGACATTAGGGTTGAGAATAAAATTAACACGGAGAGTGAAAAAGTAATGTTATTTTGAGAGAGTGCTTTACATCGAGGGTTGGCTTTGAGCAAAAAAAATCAAATTATGAAACGGTTTTTTGCATTGACCACTGAAAAAAATTCATTCACGTTTTTTCCATACAGTCGAGTCTCTATATAGTGCGATTCAAGACACCGGCAAAAAACGCCCTATATGGAGTTCCGCACTATATAGAGGCATACTACATAGTGTTTTGAATTATTTATGCCAAACAGACCAAATCCATGAGCGCACTATCAAGGGATTCGGACTATATAGAAACACACTATATATAGACTCAACTGTGTTGAGAAAAGAGCAATGCTCATAAGATATTACATAAAACGCAAAACCGTAAAGCAACGATACAAACGATACCCTCGATCCCACGGAACGGACAAAATCCTATAGTGAAAACGGCTTGTTATGACCAAAACTGCGATGTAGGTACCTCTCGGGTGGGTGGATATCCACCTAAATAGCATGAAAAATAAAGTTTCAGTCATAGTTGAAAACAGTCCGGTTATTTTAGCGTACAATCCTATGGGGAATCGGGTTTGATTGAACTAAAATTGAAATTTTACCTATATTAACACATCGAAAATTCAGGTGGTCTTCAAATCCGATTTTTTTTCACGTACTGGACATCCAAATAAGCCAAGACGACATCCAAAAGCTATAACGGCAAATTATATCCTTTGAGGCTGGGCTCCACCTGGATGGACGTTAAGCGAATTGTTACACACTTTTCAAATTCGTGCATTTTTTCGATAATTTCTTAATATAATCTTCATTTCTTTTTCAGTCTGAAGCAACCAACCCAAGTGGTAGTTCACTTGGTGCAAATTTTTTTACGTTTTTCATGTTCCAAACCCTTGTTTTTAACAAATATCCTACAAAACAAGATTCAACCATTATCAAACCATATTCAGCATGCCCGAATTAGTCCAGAAAACAGGTTTTGGAACATGAAAAACATAAAAGAAATTTCGCACCAAATGGACAACCACTTGGTTTGGTGGTTAAAGACAAAAAAATTTAAATTCCCACAAAATGCACAAATTTGAGAATTTAGAAATTGAAAGGAGGGATTGAAAGGGGACAGTTGAAATTGAAAGTTGAAAGTGAGACACTTTCACTTGCTGTCCCTTTCAACTTTCAAGTGTTGCAACACTTTCATTCTATTTTCAACCGTTGCAATAGGCTCAAGGTGACGTTAAATCGAGGGTTAACTGCACCACAATTTTCCCTAAATTGATTACTTCGTAAAAGCCCAAGTGCACCCCCCCCTCGAAAAATTTCTTGTACTTTTGAAGAAAAGTACCCATTTTTAGCTGAAAATTTTTATTCTGAGGCACCTTAGTATGCAAAAATTCCTCAGCAATCCGAATGACAAAGCAGAATTTGAAAAAAATACTTACTTGCTGAGATATGACCTAAAGTTAAAGTGTCAATATTTTTAAAAATGACCACTTAACTTTACTCCAACTTAAGATCATATCTCAGCAAGAAAGTATTTTTTTCAAATTCTGCTTTGTTATTCGGATTGCTGAGGAGTTTTTTGCATACTAAGGTGCCTCAGAATAAAAATTTTCAGCTAAAAAGGGGTACTTTTCTTAAAAGTACAAGAAATTTTTCGAAGGGGGGTGCACTTGGTATCTGTCGATTACTTTTGCCATGACCGAATATTAAAAATAAAACAGATTTTATTGACTCATATTCAGAACGTGGACAATTAGTTCAAATACAAGTCTCTAAAAGGACAAATTCCCTTTGTTGAGCTGAATGGCAGGCAAATAGCTGACACTAACATTATTATTGATGAATTGACCAAAATATTCCACATCCAAATGGATGACCAATTAGTCGAGCCGTCAGTATATGCTCAAGCATAGGCTATACACTCCTCATTGAGGACACCCTCAGATGGTTCGATCAAGAATTACTATTTGAAGCCTGTAAAATTTATATTAAATTAAGGTATTGCATTTACTATCGGGCTCTTAACAACACTTTTTTCGGCACAGAAGATGGAGTGGGGGATCATTTCCATGGACTCAGAAAATTTATTTTTAAGCATTTCATTCTCCGCAGGATGAGAAGCAAGGCAAGATTTTTTAAAATATGTTTTTTCTTGTTAAAGATGCGTGGAATTTTCGACATGAGAAAAGACAAGGGGTGACGGGCGCCTATCTTTTGTACCTTGTTGTAAATCATCTTAGAATTTTTTAGAGGTCATTTTAGATATATTTGACATAAGTTTGGCGAAAAAAAAAACTGGCGAAAAATCAGGCCTGACGGTGAATATCCACCCAAAATGGAGGCTAAAATCCACCACCTTTAATTTGGAAGGATTTAAAAACTTTTTTAGAGCTACCACAATTCAAGACTTTTGTGCTTTAAAGCAAGCCGAGATGTTGAATTTCAAGGGTTCCGGAGAGATATTGGACGTAAGCTTGCAAAAACTGGCAGAAATTTCGGCTTGCACACAAAAGTGGTGACCCACTCACCACTATTACCCCAACCACCCACCCCAATCGTGTTCTTGAGATTGTGTTTTTGACCCACTTTTCGAAGACTGCTCTCAGGTAACTTAGCACCCATTTTTTATCCACTGAGATGAGCTACAAGATGGCTGCTTAGTTGCCTGATAGCAGTCTTCAAAAAGTGGGTCAAAAACACAATGCCAAGAACACGATTTTGAATCCTTAGACCCGGGAGTTATTAGAAGAAATACGGTATAAAAAAATCCTATGGTGTTTTAGGCGAGTGCAACACCACATTCCTGACTATTTCTGGTTCTTATCTTTCACGCCAACCCACCTAATAATAGAAAGGTACACATAAACCCAGAAATAACCTAAACCTTCTATTACCTGCATGCATGTTTTATGACGTCTAAAAAAAGGAGTTGGCTTGTTTATGTCTGAATTAAAAATCTGGCTGGGCGGTATAAAGTATAAGAAACCTGTTTTTATTTGTTAAAATATTGTTCAGCTTATGGATCAGTGCAAAGCTCAAGGAGTGGGTCGTCTAACACCTTCTGAAGTCGACACTTTTGCGCGCAAGCACCTAAAAGTTCTATCTGTGCTACTGGGTGACAAGAATTATTTAATGGGTGACACATTTTGCTCGGTAGAAGATAATTTGTATTACTTAAAATCTCAAACGAAAGAGCCACCCAAGCTGCCTATTTACATGATACAAGTCTCTATATAAATAATATTCGCCATGGTCGGTTCAGCGCGTGAAATTTTGAGTATTGCTGGCGAACACTGAGAAAAATGACAAGAACACGCAGGTAGAAAGTTTGAAAGAGTGCTTACTCCCCATGGTTTTTGCAAAAAAGCTAAAGCATTCAGTAAGCTCTAAAATCCTCTACAGTCGAGCGCGGATAACCCGACACTGACTCGAGTTCATTCCCACCTAAGGTCGGACTCTTTTTACCCAATTTTCGAAGGCTTTTGAAAATTGTGTTTTTGACAGTCTGGTGCCAAATATCGTAAGGATTCCGATTTTACCGGTCGTTTTTAAAAAATTCTTATTTTGACACTTAAAACCAAAATTACGATGACCCGACACCCTATTTTAAAGGACCATCGCCGTTGATAACAATCGCAATTTAGAGTTTTTGAATCGGCGGGGGATTGCTCTTTTATTGCAAAAATATATTTCGAAATATTTTTTGTTTGCGATTAATTTTTTTTTCCAAATTAAAAACCATCAGTTAGTCGAGCCCAACGTTGCTTGACATTGCCAGAACGGACGAGTTAGCCGACTCTCATTGAGCCATAACCTATTATTGATTACAGTTGATTCGCCTTTATCTCATACAGTCGACGCTCTCCATTGCGTCCCCAAAAAGTTCGTTCCCACCTCGGGTCCGACACTTTTTTTAGCTCAATTTTGGAAGTTTTTTTCACAACTGATTCGTCAGTCTGGTCGGAAATATCGCAAGGATTCCAATTTTGTTAAATCCTTAAATCCCAAAAAGGCGACGCAATGGAGAGCGTTGCGGGTCTAAATGACAAAATTATCATGTTTCCGAGAAACGACCGGCAAAATCGGAATCCTTGCGATATTTCCGACCAGACTGACGAATCAGTTGTGAAAAAAAAACTTCAAAAATTGAACTAAAAAAAGTGTCGGACCCGAGGTGGGAACGAACTTTTTGGGGACGCAATGGAGAGCGTCAACTGTACATAGAATTCGAATTAGATGCAAATAAAAAAAATTGCGAAAAAATTTTCCGAATTTTCGCATTTTCCCCCGCCAATTACAAAACTCTAAATTGCCATTGTCATCAGTGGCGATGGTCCTTTTAAAAAGGTGTCGGGTTGTCGGAATTTTCGTTTTAAGTGTCGAAATTCAAGAATTTTTTTAAAAAACGACCAGTAAAATAGGTACAGTCGACGCTCTCTATAACGACGCTCTTTATAACGATTCGCTCTTTATAACGACTCGAAAAAAAAATTGGTTGGTTTCAAACAAATTAAGCAGAAACGGCGCTCTTTATAACGACGCTCTCTATAACGATCCGCTCTCTATAACGACTCAGTCTGGCCGTCCCAGCTGTTTAAGAGCCGCTCTATATAACGATTTCGGGAAACTTTGCAGAAAATTCAATTTGAATGAAATTATGTCTCACAGGAAATGAAAATTTTTTGTTGAATAACCATTTTCGCAATCATCTTTTGCTGATTTTAAAGAAATCGGTCACATTTTTGTGTTTCAACTTCTGTTATCAAATGTTTACAAATTCGGCGACTTGTTAGCCGATCACAATCGTAATCGTTTCGCCAATGAAACTTTCGCCAATGAGATTTTTTACCAATAATATGTTCTTGCCAATAGCTTCTTTTCTCGAGTACTCTTATTTTTTTATCAGGCAAATCACCACTGATTTTGTAGCCAGTGAATTGAGCTACAATATGAAAGGTAATAAGCTTGCCAATGAACTAATAGTACTTGAGAAAAAAAGCTATTGGCAAAAACATACCATTGGCGAAGTGATTTTATTGGCGAAAAGATCTTATTGGCGAAAATTTCATTGGCGAAACGGTCTCGACTTATCAACGCTTGCAGAACATGAAACAGAACAATGACACGGACGGTTTCCTGTAAAACCGTTTCACTGTGAAGCCGTTTTCATGTAAGCCGTTTCCCTGTAAAGAATGGCTAGGACCTGCAGCGTAAAGGAAAATATTGTAGACTCAAGTTTAAATGACGGATAGAACTAATTCTGAAATAATAGGGTATTCAGATGGTAGTACGGAAGTATTACTGCCAAAAATTAGTACACAGATCAGAGTGGGGTAGTCATATTAAAGTTCAAATTAAACGAAAATGTGAAAAATTAAGCGCAGATTAAAAATAAATAAAGTCTTTTAGGTTCTACAAGAAACCGTTCCTTACAGGGAAACGTCGCGTACCCAACATTCTCTTGAATTACGTTATTGTTGTTCGTTTTTCGGAATAAATGTTTACTTTGATACAATTTATTTGAATGTTCGTTACCAAAGATGCCGCTCTATATAACGACTGGCTGATGCACAGTTGAAAAATGATGCTCTTTATAACGACTCTCTTATAACGACACTCTCTATAACGACTCGGTTTAGCCGGTCCCTTGAGAGTCGTTATAGAGAGCGTCGACTGTATCCTTACTTATTCGGCCATAGACTGTCAAAAAATAATTTTCAAAAGCTTTCGGAAATTGGGGTAAAACAATTGTCCGACCCTAGGTGACATTTTTAGGGGACGAACTCAAGGGGGTGTCGGTTTATCGGCACTCGACTGTACAAAAAATTTCTTTGTTTGTTGTTGCTACGTTAATTATGTTATAGGGAAAACCTTTGTAATTAGTCCATAACTGGTTGTCAAAAATTGCGGAAGTTTTATTTTTAAATTATTCTATAGGGTTGTCGAATCGAACGTTCGATTTCGAACTTCGAGTCAAATGTTCGAGATTTTTTCGAACGTTCGACTTCGAACCGAACGTTCGATTCGAAAATTTCAAACTCGAACTTCGAACCGAACGTTCGATTCGAAAATTTCAAACTCGAACTTCGAACCGAACGTTCGATTCGAAAAATTTCGAATTCAAACTTCGAACCAAACGTTCGATTCGAAAATTCTTGAATTCGAATCGAACGTGTAATTAGGAAATTTTAAAATTTTCTACCAGATATTTTTATAATTTTAGTCACAATTTCGTGATCTTTGTTAAACTATAACAACCAAATAAATCAAAATTCTTCGACATCTACGGAATTTTCCATTAAAAATATTGATGATTTCTTCCGGTTCTTCAGTATTCTTGCTTCTGGCATCCTCTAGTACTGAATCCGCTAGCCCGGTTTTGATGTGAAGAAGGTTGGCTGCAGCATCTTTTGGTAAACGGATCGAAGAGAGTTAGCGAAGAGAAGAGAAGCTTCGGAAAAACACCTTTCTGATGCAAATGGACAAGTATTTACGAACCAGAATTGCGAGATGAGGAAATTTTGGAGAATTCTTCTGCCACCATTTAAATATGTCATCATGGCCATGATAATCCGGGTTTGGCCTTGGCAACTTTGGCTCATTCAGATACTCGTTTGACAGCGTCTCCAACAACGAGCTGCAATACATGACAGAAGCAATGAATACTAAATGTAAAATAGCTACAGGTAATTCGAATACGCAAGAAAATAAACAGATTCGCAAACCTCTTATGTTGGCCTCACGACAGCCGGCGACCATGTTTGGCGCTTCATCACGAGTCGCAGCGACCACATTTGGCTTTGCAATTTCAATTTCATCCATAGCCGAGCTCACTTGACTTGCAATATTGACAGCATCATGTCTTTCAGTAAAGGACCGAACTGCCCGAACACGAGTGCAGTATCCAAAGTTTTCTTCAAGGAAAGCCCCAGTGATGTTAAAAAAAGCTATTCCAGAGAGAATTCACAGAAACTATAAGCCGTACCATAGTAGTGAGTGCTCCCTGTGCGAGAACTCATCCAAGGTGATTGAAATATATTGATTCTTTGCGAATTTCCTGAGACTTTGTTTGCATTCCTCAACTTTTTTCGGCACTTCTGAGGAAATATCGTGACGCGAAGGTAGCTGAATTAAGGTTACGGGAAACTCATTTAAAAAAGTCTTGCTAAAATCACCTTTGAGGTTCTATAGTTAGTTCTGATCAGATGACGAAGAAACGGCGATTCAGCAATCGAGTATGGCAAATTATGTTAAACAATCAGCTTCAGCACATCATTTCTCAAATTATCCGTTTGAATCTAATAAATTAGGTTAATAAAATTGAAAATTTTCTAAATTGTCCTGCTTTCGAGTAATCCGGATTGAATATCGAGGAGTGTTTCCGTTCGTGCCTTCTTCGCGCTTGGACCATCGAATTCACCATAGCTTTGTTATGTTTTGCAGATTGTAGATGAGAAGATAGATTTGTTGTGGCTCCACTTTTTCCAAGCGAATATTCAGCACCACACATGCAAACTGCCTTGTCGCCCTTTTTCACAAAAGTTGCCCAAACGTCGCTCGGCATAACTGTTAAACTAAAAGCATCAAAAACATTTACAGAATCATGAAAACCAGCATGGAATAAATGTCAGATTCGAAGCTTCAATTTGAAATAATCAGAACTTTATAAATCGAACATGTGAAAATTGTATGATTCAAACTTCGAATCAAACGTTCAAAAATTTCGAATCGAACGTTCGAAAATTTCGAACTCGAACTTCGAATCAAACCGAACGTTCGAAAATTTCAAACTTCGAATGTTCGTCGAATCGAACGTTCGAAAATTTCGAACGTTTGACAACCCTATTATTCTATCTTATAAAAATGGGTAAAATCAAAAAGGGAATGCTTTTCTGACTGCCTTTTCTTATTATTTTTTTCTCTGTCAGCCGACAGTATCTTAATTTCACACACTAAACCAACCATGGCCTTCGTTTTTTATCGGTCTTTATATAACTGGTCATGTCGAAGAAGACAGCTTGGGTAGTTTCCTTATAAGTTCATTAATATTCACAGGTAGATGCCATGGCCAGTTTGCTAGTTTGCATGTTTTACTATTGTAGATGCCAGTTTGCATGTTTTACTATTGTCCACTGAACAAGGACATCAAAAACTTTATAGAGTCTGACTGCCGAAATGTGGTGGACTACTTACGCAATATAAAAGAAGTATTTATTGGATTTATCAACCATTAAACCACTAAATCTTTAAGGATTTTGGCCAGATTGGAATGACGCTACATCCAAATTGTCTCTGACTACTAGACGAAACAAGCCGCAATTAACATCTGCAAGCCACAATTGAACAAGCCAAAATTAACTACCATTTTTGGCTCAAATTGTTTAACCCCGTCAAATTATTCTTTAACCCCGTAAAATCGTAAAAATGTGTTTTTATCTCCAAAAGTTTTTATTTTTTTTTAAACGTCTTTACATCAAAATGTAGCCCTGGATTTCGGCTTTATAACAAGCTATCGACTGAATTTCTGAGATTTCAAAAAATTGGACGAAAATGTCTTTGTATGGACCGAATTTTTCAAAAAATTTGGTCTATGAAATGACTTTTTTCTCCAACTGTTTAATATCTCAGTGAGTAAGTTATAGTTGGCTGGAAAGCTGAGATCTCGGCTACATGCTGGTATTAAAACTTAATAAAAATAAAATGAAAAGTTTAAGAAATACTCAAAAGAAACAAATTTTAGGATCTGACGGGTAAAAGAATAATTTGACGGGGCAAAGTACTTTCAGCCTCTTTTTTTACCACTGAGCGACTAAATTTTGAACTGCTGTTCAAATTATACATCAGCTTGTAGTCCATGAGCTCAGTTTGTCGAAAAAATAAAGGACGGTACTTTTTTCTGCCCCCAAATTACTTCTTCCTGCCCTCAAATTACTTTTTTCTGCCCCCAAATTGAAATCCCCCAAATTACTTTTTTCTGCCCCCAAATTACTTTTTTCTGCCCCCAAATTTTCAAAAAATGCCCCCAAATTTTTCTCTCTCATCGTTTTTAGTCAAAATTTCGCGGGAATTTAAATTTTTCAGTCAAAAAGTAACTTGGATTGGTCAGAATCCCGCTCCGGAATGGCCAGAAGCCCCTGAAAATTGGTTTTTTGGGGTTTACTAAAGGGGAGTAAACTTTTTGCAAAAATTCGATTGGGCGGATCAGAATTCCAGTCCGATCGGCTGAATCGCTCAGAATTTCACCCTGAACCATTCTCAACTATCTTAAACCGCCCTAAACCATCCAAACTGCTCCAGACCAGTATCTAACTACCCTGAATCAGTGCTTTAGGGCGGTTCAAGATAGTTGAGAATGGTTCAGGGTGAAATTCTGAGCGATTCAGCCGATCGGACTAGAATTCTGATCCGCCCAATCGAATTTTCGCAAAAAGTTTACTCCCCTTTAGTAAACCCCAAAAAACAATTTTCAGGGGCCATATTCAGGTCGATCGATAGAGTTTTGGATCAAGAGTTATCCTTGATCTATCTACTCGTATTCAGACCGGCAGAGTAGGATCAAAGATCACGAGTTACTCTTGATCTATCCATCCGTATTCAGGCGCGAGTAATTTTTGATCCGAGTATTTTTTGATCTCGCGCATTTTTCAAATTGTTTTTGCATAAATTTGTTCTAAATGGCTTTTCTATATGTTATTCACATTATTTACCCTTAATTGCACTTCTTTTGATAAATATTGATGGTCGGGAATTGATGGACGAAAACCACCAACTTTGAGTATTTTTACTTATTATATTTGATTTGGTTTTGCTAATTTTGATAAATTTCTGCATCTTTTCATAAGCCATTACGCATAACTATTCTGTTGTTTTAATTCTATTTGCTTTCTGAAAAATGTTAATGAATTTTATTTTCTTATAAAAGAATAAAGAAAAGAGCTGTTAACGTGTTTTGCAAAAAAATTCTTTGGGAGAGAAAAAGGCAATGAAAGATAAGATTGCAAGTTTCCATAAGATAAGACCACAAAAAGAAGTGCAATTAAGGGTAAATAATGTGAATAACATATAGAAAAGCCATTTAGAACAAATTTATGCAAAAACAATTTGAAAAATGCGCGAGATCAAAAAATACTCGGATCAAAAATTACTCGCGTCTGAATATGGATGGATAGATCAAGAGTAACTCGTGATCCAAAACTCTATCCAACCCTATTCAGGTGTGCGAGTAGGATCACGGATAACTCTTGATCCAAAACTCTATCTATCCGTATTCATGCAGCGAGTAAAATCAAGGATAACTCTTGATCCAAAACTCTATCGATCGACCTGAATATGGCCCCAGGGGCTTCTGGCCATTCCGGAGCGGGATTCTGACCAATCCAAGTTACTTTTTGACTGAAAATTTAAATTCCCGCGAAATTTTGACTAAAAACGATGAGAGAGAAAAATTTGGGGGCATTTTTGAAAATTTGGGGCATAAAAAAGTAATTTTGGGGCAGAAAAAAGTAATTTGGGGGCAGAAAGAAGTAATTTGGGGGCAGAAAAAGTACCGTCCAAAAATAAATAATGTAAATATGTATAATATATATGTATAATGTGTATAAGGTTGTCGAATTGAACGTTCGAAAATTTTCGAATTTAAACATTGAATCGAACCGAACGTTCGAAAATTTTCGAACCCGAACTTCGAGCCGAACGTTCGTTCGAAAATTTTCTAACCCGAACTTCGAATCAAACCGAACGTTCGAAAATATCAAACTTCGAACGTTCGAATATTTTGACCGTTTGACAACCCTAAATGTGTATGTATAATAAATAGATGTATGTATAATAATGTGTGTATAATAAATATGTATAATATAAATTATGAAAAAATAATGTTTTTTATTGACTGGTGTGTTTCTCACATTATTAGTTTCACATGGTTCAACTGCAGGGGTCGTATTCAAATGGCTTAGTAGAGTTTTGGATCAAGAGTTACTCGTGATCTACTCGACGTGTTTCAGACGGGCCGAGTAGGTTCAAAGATCATGAGTTACTTTTGATCTACTCAACTCGTTTCAGACACACGAGTAGAGTTCTGGATCAAAAGTTACTCGCGAGTCGCGATCCTACTCGAGCTGTGAGTAATCTTTGATCTGAGTAGAATTGAGTTCTACTCGCCCAACTCGAGTTCTACTCGCACAACTCGGCTTTCAACCCCGAGTTTTACGAGTAAATAATTTTTTTTTAAATTAAATATTAATGAAACTCGAGAAAATTAAAAAGAATTAATTTACTTCTGAAACTCAGGAATTGAAAGCCGAGTTAAGCAGGAAGAACTCTAAAAAATTACAAAAAATTTAATTTACTCGTAAAACTCGGGGTTAGAAAGCCGAGTTAGGCGAGTAGAACCCGAGTTGGGCAAGTAGAACTCGAGAAAATTAAAAAAATTAATTTACTAGTAAAACTCGAGGGTTGGAAGCCGAGTTGGCGAGTAGACTCGAGAAAATTAAAAAAATTAATTTACTAGTAAAACTCGAGGGTTGGAAGCCGAGTTGGGCGAGTAGAACTCGAGAAAATTAAAAAAAAATTAATTTACTAGTAAAACTCGAGGGTTGGAAGCCGAGTTGGGCGAGTAGAACTCGAGAAAATTAAAAAAAATTAATTTACTAGTAAAACTCGAGGGTTGGAAGCCGAGTTGGGCGAGTGAAACCGAGAAAATCGATAAAATAAATTACTAGTAAAACTCGAGGGTTGGAAGCCGAGTTGGGCGAGTAGAACTCGAGAAAATTAAAAAAAATTAATTTACTAGTAAAACTCGAGGGTTGGAAGCCGAGTTGGGCGAGTAGAACTCGAGAAAATTAAAAAAAATTAATTTACTAGTAAAACTCGAGGTTGGAAGCCGAGTTGGGCGAGTAGAACTCGAGAAAATAAAAAAAATTAATTTACTAGTAAAACTCGAGGGTTGGAAGCCGAGTTGGGCGAGTAGAACTCGAGAAATTAAAAAAAATTAATTTACTAGTAAAACTCGAGGTTGGAAGCAGAGTTGGGCGAGTGAAACCCGAGAAAATCGATAAAAATAAATTTACTCGTAAAACTCGAGGGTGGAAGCCGAGTTGGCGAGTAGAACTCGAGAAAATTAAAAAAAATTAATTTACTAGTAAAACTCGAGGTTGGAAGCCGAGTTGGGCGAGTAGAACTCGAGAAAATTAAAAAAAATTAATTTACTAGTAAAACTCGAGGGTTGGAAGCCGAGTTGGGCGAGTAGAACTCGAGAAAATTAAAAAAAATTAATTTACTAGTAAACTCGAGGGTTGGAAGCCGAGTTGGGCGAGTAGAACTCGAGAAAATTAAAAAAAATTAATTTACTAGTAAAACTCGAGGTTGGAAGCCGAGTTGGGCGAGTAGAACTCGAGAAAATTAAAAAAAAATTAATTGACTCGTAAACTTGGTTTAGAAAGCCGAGTTGGGCGAGTAGGACCTAAGAAAATAATGAAAACAAATTTATTCGTACAACTCGATGGTTGGAAGCGAGTTGGGCAAGTAGAACTCGAGAAAATTAAAAAAAATAAATTTACTAGTAAAACTCGAGGGTTGGAAGCCGAGTTGGGCGAGTAGAACTCGAGAAAATTAAAAAAATTAATTTACTAGTAAAACTCGAGGGTTGAAGCCGAGTTGGGCGAGTAGAACTCGAGAAAATAAAAAAAATTAATTTACTAGTAAAACTCGAGGTTGGAAGCCGAGTTGGGCGAGTAGAACTCGAGAAAATTAAAAAAAATTAATTTACTAGTAAAACTCGAGGTTGGAAGCAGAGTTGGGCGAGTGAAACCGAGAAAATCGATAAAATAAATTTACTCGTAAAACTCGAGGTTGGAAGCCGAGTTGGGCGAGTAGAACTCGAGAAAATTAAAAAAATTAATTTACTAGTAAAACTCGAGGTTGGAAGCCGAGTTGGGCGAGTAGAACTCGAGAAAATTAAAAAAAATTAATTTACTAGTAAAACTCGAGGGTTGGAAGCCGAGTTGGGCGAGTAGAACTCGAGAAAATTAAAAAAAATTAATTTACTAGTAAAACTCGAGGGTTGGAAGCCGAGTTGGGCGAGTAGAACTCGAGAAAATTAAAAAAATTAATTGACTCGTAAACTTGGGTTTAGAAAGCCGAGTTGGGCGAGTAGGACCTAAGAAAATTAATGAAAACAAATTTATTCGTACAACTCGATGGTTGGAAGCCGAGTTGGGCAAGTAGAACTCGAGAAAATTGAAAAATAATTTAATTTACTCGTGAAACTCGGGGTTGGAAGCAGTGTTTCCAAAACACAGAACAGAATTTGAAAACAGACACAGAATTTGTTACATCACAGAAACAGAAATTTTCGAAAACAGAAACATAACAGAATTCTGTTCTGTTTTTGTTTTCGAAAAATTCTGTTTTATGTGTTACTTCTGTTATGTTCTTATTCTGTTTCTGTGTTTGGAAACACTGGTTGGAAGCCGAGTTGGACGAGTAGAACTTGAGTTGGACGAGCAAAACTCGAGTTGGGCGAGTAGAACTCGAGTTGGACAAGTAGAACTCGAGTTCAGCGAGTAGAACTCAACCCAAAAAAAACTAATTTACTCGTGAAACTCGCAAAGATTTCTCGATTCAGGGAGGAGAACTCGAGTTCGGCGAGTGAAACTCGAGTATAGCTAGTAGAAATAAATTCTACTCGGATCAAAAATTACTCGCTTCTCGAGTAGGATCGCGAGTAACTTTTGATCCAAAACTCTACTCAACTCGTTTCGGATAGGCGAGTAGGATCAAGAGTAACTCTTGATCCTGAACTCTACTCAACCCGTTTCAAGTGCGAGTAGGAAAATAGTAACTTTTTATCTACTGACTAGTGCTGTGCCCGAGCGAGATCTCGTCTCGAAAATCTCGCTCGCTCGGTCTAAATTGAGATCAAAATCTCGTCTCGAAATCTCGCTCGAAAATTTTCAAAAGTCTCGATCTCGGTCTCGAAATTGTTTTTGCTAAAATCTCGTCTCGAAATCTCGCTCGAAGGCTAGGGCACAGCACTACTACTGACTCTACTAACCGACCTGAATACCACCCCAGATAATTTGAGAGAAAGAGTCAATAAACTTGCAAGATGCTCGCTTTTTATCATCTCGTTTTGACGTCTTGTTTGACAAAGACATATCTGTTACTGTCGATGCAAATGATACAGGAGTCTTGAATATTAATAAAAAAATTGTTCATGTAGACGCATTTTGCTGACTCAAATACCTTATCATAAAAATCCGCATTTCAGGAATATCCAGAACGATCTAAGAGGCTCTCAAAAATTTTATTTCATGTACTAAATTCATTATTTCAATACGCTGTATCCATTTTATTTTTATAATCACTAGGTACAGGCAATCTTTTATACTTTGCATCGAATTGTTTGTCATCTAATTCCAACTTATTCATTAAATATGCACATTTGTTTGGTTTTAATATCTTATCAGACTTCAGTGAAATTGATAAATTAAAACCCGAAAATCAACTGCTTGTGCTTTTTCTGCTTCATCGTCTTTTTAAAAAAAGTTATTATATTTATCGCGTTCTTTTTTAAAGTCTGAATGGGATTTGGTAATTATATTCATATATTCTGATTTTTCTGGACTGAATCTGATAACATTAATCCTTTACAATTAGATGCGCACATTTGAAAATTACTCATGCTATATTTGATGTGGTAGCCAACTAAACTGAGTTTTTCTTATTCAGATTTCCATGAGTCCTATCAGATTTCGTGCAGGCAAAGTGGCCAAGGTGGACAAGGCAGAGCACCCTAAATCTACATCTGCCCTTGCAGCGGCTCCTTTTCAACATTGGCTAAAAACTCCACTATTTCGTAGACAAGACGTTGCTGATACGCGACTTTTACAATAGTGGATATAACCATGTTCTACTCACTCTTCCTCGGTGCATTGGTAAGACAACGGTGAGCATACACTTCAATAAAGATGAGTCAACCCATCTTTTAATTATTTTAAATTCAGGCCCTAACCATGATCGCAGACTTCTTTACCCTCAATAAAAACCAAAATAATCGACAGCACTTTGAAAGGTAAATTTCTTGTAAAGTTTTAAAATATATAAAAGTGGTAAAGGCCAATCAGGTTGTATACTCAGCCGGCTGAAGTCAGCAATTCGAGTTTAAACTTAGTCATCAGCCAGCTGAGGTAAATTATTGATCCGGCTAAGGCTGAGGAAATTTTCAACTTACAAGGGAGTGACCCTGACTGGGTTTTTTCGATAATTTTTTTATGCGCGTATTCTCGTAGAGCGTTCCCGAATTTCATGTGAATTTGGCTCCCCACCTATGAAACTCAATAAAAATTTTGGGAATGACACATGGCCCAAAGATCAGCTATGAAAAACCAGGATATGAGTATCGAGGTGTTTTTTGAACTTTGAGTGATCCTTGTAACAGGTTTTGTAGACTTTCAGAGCTGGGGAGCCAGATTTGTCAGAAACTTGGGCACGCTCTAAAATCACATCGAAAAAACCCCAGGTCACAGTCAGGGTCCCTCTCTTGTTAGCCGGCTGAGGCTGATGGCTGAGGCAATCGTCGAGTATCCACCCTCGTTGTAATATGCATACAGTTAGGTCTCTATATCAGGACACCTAAGGGACCACCCTATGCCGTTCTCATATAGAGGGTTTCCATATATGGGGACTGTCTTTATGGGAACTGTCTTTTATGGGGACTGTCTTTATATAGAGTGTATTTCTGTAGAGACTCAACTATAAGACGAAATTTCAATTTTTTTCGATTTCATTTTATGAAATATTCAGGGCACCAACAGCTATTATGGCGGAGGCAGAATTCGTAGAAAAACACATGGGCCGCTGGCGACCATTATGTTCAGTATGAAAATATTGAAGGAACAAGCAAAGAGTTAGTTATGGATACTCTGAAAAGGCTTTGGCTAGTCACTACCTGGAGCATGAATATCTATATGATTGGCTAAAAGAAGGGAAACAGATCACATCAAGCACACAAGCCGAGGAATTCCACAGGTATTGCAATCGGAAGATTGATGAGAGTGAGACACTCCATGGTAAGAAATATCATTTATTGGATGATTTTTATTGTTAAGTTTATACAGTCGACTCGCTCTATAACATTTTTCATTCCATTCACATATAGATCCGTATTAAATTTGCGATATTCTGATTGTCTAGGGGGTGGGTGTGTGTGTTAAGATCGTGGCACAGTGGCCAAAGTGTTTGTGTTTTTTGTCCCAAACTCACGCGCAGATCGGCCAACCCAGTGGCATACTATTTATTTTGCATGGTGAGTTTTATTGCCTTATCAACCACTTTGTCTACCTCATTCTCCAATAGACTTCCTTCGTGATTATGGTTGCTAATTGTTTCTCGGCTGTAGATTTGTTCGCTTGCTCCAAGCAGAATAGATTTCCAGACTTTTTTCAAGCACTTAGGTTTCCTGCAGTAGTACATTATTTCGGTGTCCAAAGTAGCGCTATCGTTCCCAACCACATCCGTTACTGCTTGCTGATAGTGTTTGCATCCTTGAAATAAAAAAAGTAGACCTTTTTCAGATTGGATCAACAATTAATACCATGATAGACCATTATAAGCAGCCTTTTTTCGCTCATAACAAACCTGACACAGGGGCCCAAAATTCAAAATCCTGATCAAAACGTTGTTGGATTTGGCCATAAACTATCAGATTTTAGCCATTAACTCAGGCTGGATCTAGCACAATTGGTCCAAAGCATACATACCAGAGTTTTATTTACGCGGTAGGCCCCAGTATTCAAAAATATGTTCAACATCTTTGTGTTTCTGGCCCTATGTGATTAGTGGCGCCCTTTATTTCTTCATGCTCCAAATACAGCCCTTAATCCCTTCAAATGCAAAAGACGCAAATTTAAAAAATTTTTACCTTAAGGGACCAGGGCAAATCGAATTTTTTTTCTATTGACGAATTTTCAGGTCTACAAGTGCTAATAAGCACCTCTACAACTACCATAACAAATCAGTGTTCCTTTTGGTCGATGATTACGACGCACCCTGGATTGCCACCTCTATGATCAAATGCAACAAAGAAGCTGATAATGTGCAGACTTTTATATACTTGTTCCTCAAAAAAACATTCTCCGAACAAGACCAATGCATCCACAGATCAATTCTGGCTGGCTCATACCGAGTGGCCTCTGAGATACTTGGTGATCAGCAATTGAACTTGCGCGAACTCACTGCTATAGCAAACCCTCTTGCCAAGTATTTTGGATTTTTAGAAGTAATACTTTTAATATTATAACGAGGAAATTATGCTTGCATCACATAATAATAATAATCAAACATTATCGAAAATTTCAAAAATTATAAAAGACCTTTTTGTTTTTTCTAACTTCTATCAAGTTCTTGCTTACCGTAATTTTCTATAAGTGGACGCTGGCCGATAATTTTTTAACACTCTGTCGAATGAAAAAATTTTGGGTGTGAACCAAAAATTTAAAAAGCGGAATAAGTAGAGTTTGTGAGAGTAAAAAATGCAATAAGCTACAATAGCTCAAAGTAGCTGTAGCTCAAAGTCAAGAAGTCGATTATTAGAAAGGTGTTGATTATTATAGAACGAGGGGCGGAAAGTGTTTGTATACCTATTAGTATTTGGCAGTGCCCGGCCAGAGGCCAGTGCTAGACTTCTGGGTGACATATGTGCTCATCCCCGTGAACCCTGTCTCTTCTGCTAATTTATTCCTCAAACCATCTGGATACAACTATGTGGGTCAAACCTCTTGAGTACGTCTCTCGTGGGTACTCGCTCCGGACAAAGCTTTTTCTTGGAGCAAAAGACTTTTTGTGCGAAAAAGACTTTTTTAGCTTGAAATTTTTGTTTGGTCTAATTAGCTTTGAATGTTTTATATATTTTTCAAAGTGTTTACACCATCAGGTAGCCCCTCGATTCTGGTTTCTAATGAGTCATCATTTATTGCATTATCTTTTCAAAAAATAACACAAAAAGGTAAAAGTATGAAGCAAGTCAGAAGAATAATTTGCTTCATACTTTTACCTCTTTGTGTTATTTTTTGAAAAGATAATGCAATAAATTATGACTCATTAGAAAGTATTAGGTTGGTGCATAAGTTTTTAAACCATACAAAAGACTTTTTTTGCAAAACGAAAATTTCTCTTATAACAAATCCAAACAATAGGTTTTGTAGCCCTGAATCTCCTCTTTCAAATGGCATATTTAACTCAGCTTGATTATTCTGGATAACTCACCATTTGGGTCCAAACACTTGTCTGGTCATTTTGAGAAGGTTACCCGCGTTTTCATCACTTTAACTGGCCAAATGTTTTATTGAATTTTGAGCGTCACGACAAAATTTTATCACCATGTTGTAGCGCAGCTCAAGAGCTACAAAACCCATATTACAGAATGATTTTTTGAAAATTTGAGTATTGAGATATGGCCTTTTGGAAAAAATCATTTTCTTGAAAAAATGACCAAAATCAGAAAAATTGGCAAAAACTTGCGTTTTCGTCATTTTTTCAAGAAAATGATTTTTTCCAAAAGGCCATATCTCAATACTCAGATTTTCAAAAATCATTCTGTAATATGGGTTTTGTAGCTCTTGAGCTGCGCTACAACATGGTGATAAAAATTTTGTCGTGACGCTCAAAATTAATAGAATCGAAGAGCTACATGATGGTGTTAACACTTTGAAAAAATATGAACATTCAAAGCTAATTGGACCAAACAAAATTGCAACCCAAAAAAAGTCTTTTTACTCCAAAAAAAGCTTTGTCCACTCGCTCCTAGGCACAACGTCTTAACCTTTATGTGCCCTTATTTGAGAGCCTCCATCAGTTATTTCTTAGTTTTTACACCAAAAATCGAAAAAAGCGCTATGTTAAGCTGGTTAAATATCGATTACCGACGGTCAATGAATTTTTTTGAAATTTTGATCAAAATCGTTAATTTTTGGGGCAAAAGTTTCTGGAAATCCCAAATCCGAATCCGTTAAGGTCAGATCAAAATGAGTTTTATGGGCTGATACATAGCTATTTTGAGTAGATGGACCAGGAATTCGGCACCATTTACCTATTTTAATGGATATCTCGGTCTATAAATAATATTTTGATCTGATCTCAACGGATTCGGATTCAGGATGAGATTTCGTGGTCGACTTTCCAGAAACTTTTGCATCAAAAATTGACGATTTCGATCAAAATTTAAAAAAAAAAATTCATTGACCGTTGATAATCAATAGCCGTCCGTTAAGCTGTTAAGTTCTTTGTTTCTGTCATAGTTGTCGATTTAAAAAAACCTGAAATCACCCAGATACTATATAAAATATACGGTATATATTGATGCCTCTGTTTTTATTATTACTACTAATTTATTACTACTAACTCTGTGCACTATTATCAACTATTTTGGAACACTAAAATCGATTGAAATTTAAATTTTTTTATTGTCGCTATTCTTGCTCATAATTTTAATAATTTCAGGAAGAGTTTGATTCGCTGTGTGACTCCTACAAAGTGACTCCAGCGCACAGAACACTTGCGAAAGAGTTTTACAATGGTAAATTTTTATGTAAACAAAAATATTAATAGCATGTGAGCATACATAGACACGGGTCAGTTTTTTCCCAAGGCCGGACCATAGCTCATATGTTATTTTACCCAAGTCTTTGAAGAATTTTTCCGACCAGTAGACCTTTTTGCTTACTAGATGCTGATTTGGGGCCGACTTCTTAAAAAAAAATCCCCCTGAAGCAAAAGGTTGCTTTGAGTCAAAATGATCAGTACAATTTATTTCTAGTGGATAAATGAAATATAGGCTCTATACTAGCAGAGGACATTTTTGCCTTGGTCCCCTTTGTCGATGTTTCTGTGAAATTTTAGGCTTTAGGTCTAGTAATGTAGGCCAGCGTATGATAGGTTGAACTCACACATATACACTCGACATTCTATTCAAGATACCCTCAGGGGACCGCCCTGAAAGATATCTTATAAAGAGCGTATCTTATAAGGAAAACATTAGATTCAGAACAAACGGTCTAAATATAAAGCGCGAGATTCCCATCCTCAGTCAAATGGTCAAGCTGAAAGATTCGTTGACACCTTCAAACGATCTCTGATCAAGTGCAAGGAGAAGGGAACGGAAGATGCTATAGAAGAATTCCTAATCAGCTATCGTACTACTCCAAGTGCTGCAGCTCCTGACGGCAAGTCTCCTGCAGAAGCTTTTATGGGCCGGAAACCAATTACCAAGCTAGGTCTGTTGCTTCCTTCGTCTACTGCTTTACCTTCTAGGGATTTCCAAATGGAGGATCAATTCAATCGGCGAAATGGAACCAAGAAGCGCTGCTTCGAGAATGGGGATGCTGTCTTCTGCAGAAGAAATGTGGATGATCAATGGGTGGCTGGAACAGTGCTCTTCTCAGCTCAAGGTGTTGTCTACAATGTCAAGCTCGCAACGAAAGGTCAGCCGTTTCCACATCAATCAGCTGCGTGTCCGCTCTACGTCTTCTGATGCTGCTGATGACTGGTTGGAAGTAATGTTGGACACGTTCTGCCTTTCTTCAAAGCCGAAGCCAGTTGCTCCTCAGCCTGTGAATCAAATGCTTGCTGAAGTCGATCTCGCTCCTGCTGCTATGGATTCTGTTGGTGGTTCTCCTGCTGTGGATAGGCCGCTAAGAAACAGAATTCTTCCGAAGCGCATTCAAATGAGCTGGACAAAAAAGCATTATTATTAGGCACCTCCTCTGTAAGACTCTTTTGACCGAGGGGAGTGTTGTACTGCCTGTCAAATCTGTTATTGTCCTGACACGCTATGATTTGTGTCAGACCTTTGTTGCTCTCGGATCATAAGATCATTATTGTTGTGCTCGTGAAATAAAGTTATCGTTTATTTCCGCTCTCTGCTCTCTATTCGCTCTCAAGACACAACATCCCCCCTCCCAGAGGGAGGTCGAAAAATGAACCGACAGCTTTTATAAAACGGCAACTTCACTTCGACACTATGGCAGTAGTGTCGAACACTATTATACATTGTGAGCATAAAAACGCAACAGTTTAAGAAATGTTTTTTCTCCGGGATTTTATTTCGATATTGTGCATGTGATATATAAAATAGTAGTTAAGATGAAAGGCTTCCAAATAAAAAAGATTGCCTCGCTAAACGATAAATAACTGGTGTCGCAAAAGTTCGATATGGACTTCAAACCTAATATTGTTTAACATGAATTGGACGGAAAAAATTCCGGCCCTATACAACGATAGGTTCCATTTTTTGCCTTGGTCCCCTGTTGATTTTTTTACGACGCTTGAGAAGGGTATTGCGTGTGCATATCAACAAGTCAGAAGGATTTTGGGCTCATATGAAACATAAGATCAAGCGCCTCTATGGAACCAGTGATAAGTTGCTCGCCTCGTACATTGCTGAGGCCGTTTTTCGTCAGAACTGTCGTGCAAGAAATCAGAATTATTTCAGAAAAGTTTGTTGAACAACTCGTGAAAATTTATGAATGTTAGTGTGTCGCCGAAAGAAGAAAATAAAATTAATTAAAATATAAGCAAAAATAAAAAAAAATCAACAGGGGGACAAAAGCAAAAAATGGGACCTATTGTCGTATAGGGCCAAAATTCCTTTATACAGTTTTTAGCCCTTCTCGCCCTCTTTCAAATGAGATATAAAACTTTATTTTACTTAATAAATGACCACCATTGGCAGCGATACATTTGCGGAGTCTTTTGGAGAATTGGTCAATGATAAATTGTTGAGGAATTTCATCCCATTCCCTGACCAAAGAAGCCTTCAGCCCTGGAATGGAGTTGTGAGGCTGGGAGCAGGCCTTTGACTGGAGGTATGGCCATGCAAAATAGTCCATGGCCCTGTCATTGTTAGATCCCGTCTCCTCAAACCTCTTGATTGCTCTGCTCACATTTGGTTGGGAAAAAGGTTGCAATGGATTGCTAGATGTTTTTGGCCCCATAATTCAGTGACTTACACAAAACATGGTGAAAAATAAGGGTAAAAAATTCACCTACTGGAGTAGTGCTGAACACTACTTCAGTAGTTCATCTTCACTGTTTTGAAAAAAGATTGAAAATAAACCGGCAGCCTCTATTAATCCGGCAGCCTCTATTAAACTGGCCCCCAAGAGGGTTGAAAAATAAACCGGCATGCATGCTTATTAGACAAAATACGGTATTTGCGATATTTTTTGTGCGTCAACACAACTTTTCAGGCACTTCTGCTAACAGGCCTGATGTGGCGTTCATGAATAAAGCCAGAGACGTAGCTGTTATTTTGGAAATGAAGTTTGGCGGAGATGAAGACAGTGTGGACAAAGGCCTCAGACAAGTTGAGATGCAACGCTATCTAGATTCTCTTTTAATTCATGAAACAATCAAAAAAATTATGGTCCGATCTATTCATGTGGCCGATAATAAGGATGTCACCATCAAAGAAGTGAATATGGAAAGAGGGATCGTGACCTTAAAACTTTCATCCAAGAATCTCACGATATTTTGCATCCTCCGCCTAACAAAAGAGGGGTAAAATTTTAGGTAATGTTGTCAAGGCTTAAAAGCACACTCTTTGTATTTTAGACGAGAAGTCAAAATACTCAAACAGCAGTGGAAAGGCCCTTGAGTACAAATGAATCGTTTAATTCCTGTGATTCAAACAAAGTATTGCTTTAGCAATTATTTCGTTAATAATTCTGTTAAAAACAACATATTTTTTAAATTTTAAACTTGAGACCCGTCAGCTGGGACCACCAAGGCAATTTTTTTTTTATTTTTTTACCAATTACTTTTTTGTATAAACAGGATTCAAAATGTTTTTCAAGTCTTTAAATGTGAAAAATTCAGTAAATAAATTTTCAAAAAAGTGCCTTGGTCCTTGAGCTTATTTGACTGGGCTTACTTCAAGTTCTCTGTTTAAAACCCTTTTTCAGTAGTTGAAATGCTTGACCATGATGTGGTAGTCTATCGTGTTTCGCCCCCAGAGCAAGTGATAGTTGTAGACTATGCTGAGAGTAACAAACTTATAACTTCTTATTTCAAATTATTAACAACATTTGATTTTAGCAGGCAGTCAAACAGATAATCTGATGCAAAGCTGGGAAGCAGAGGATAATTTTTCGGCTGAAAATAACTGTGAGACGTGTCAAGTGTGTGTGCAAGTCTCTAGTTCTCCAGATGTTGATCCAGGTATCAACTTTTTGAACATCAGCTGGACTAGTTAAAACTATTTAGTGGTTGAAGTGCTGTCTAATTCTTTTCTGGTGCAGCTAATCTGACAGCAGACAGACTACAAGGAAGTACAAATGGTAATGAAAACTTACTAAAAATTGAGATTGTTCAAAACACATATTTCAAACAGGTGGTCCAACAAATGATGGTGAAAAAAACTGATCTCGATTGGAGTTGGGTAGCTTGAGTGATTACGATGGTACTCTGGACGATACTGTAATTGAAATTGATTCTGAGAGTCAGCTGTGCCCGGAAAGCTCAACCACTGGAGTCGTTGACGAAGGTAGCAAATTTTAATCAGCTATGTGTTTTGACTTTTTGAAACTATTTAGAAGTTGATGTGAAGGAAGAGAATTTGCATGACTGCTTGTCACCAGGCCGAGTTAAATCTTTAGCAAATGCAACGGGTAACGAAACTTATAACTCCTTATTTCTGAACTTTCAATAACTATGATTTTAAGCAGACGGTCCTTTTCACGCTGCTGTGAAAACTAGTTTGAACTCCAGCTGGGAGCAGTGGAGGATGGAAGTTGGACTTTTACAAATTCACTGGACGATACTGTAATTGAAATTGATTCTGAGAGTCAGCTGTGCCCGGAAAGCTCAACCACTGGAGTTGTTGACGAAGGTAGCAAATTTTCATCAGCTATGTGTTTTGACTTCTAAACTATCTAGAAGTTGAACAGAACGAAGAGCATTTGCAGGACTGCTTGTTCCCTGACCAAGCAAAAGCTTCAGTGAGGGGTAAAAAAACTTACAAATGATAAGTTTGTAATTACTCATGAGTTTGATTTCAAACAGGTTGTCGTGCTTACAATCTCCTGGAAAACAATTCAAAATGCAGTGTAGAGTCTTTGCAGGATGTTGGTGGCACTCTTATGAAGTCTTTGGACGAAGCCTTATGTGAAAATAACGTATTGAATCTTCAGTCAAGTCAAACAGATTTTATCAACGCAGTGATGTTGACCAGACTGCCAGCCAAGGTAGCCAATTTTCATAAACTACGTCCTTTGACTTTTTGAATATATTCAGCAGAAGAAGAAAGAAAACAAGAAGGGGTGGTTGAGAATCTGCCAGCATCAAAGTGTTGTGAAATTCTAGACAAAGGACAATGTGTGGATATCCATCAGTAACGAAAAAATTAGTACTTTTTGAACTGTTTTACTGATTCGCCGTATTTTAGCTCACCGACAAGAGTCGCCAAGTGCATGTCTTCAAGAAAATGGTGTAGCACCTGTAGGTATTTTTGAATAGTTATTCAGAGCGGATTTTTGAGCGATTGAAATTATTTAAGCAATAGATTGTCTGATTTCAAGTGAAGATTGTCTGATTTCAAGTGACTATGTGGGCTATAATTTCGGAATGTCTGACCCTTATCCAAAATGCAGTCAAACCTAGTTAATGTTTGATTCGAGAGGCCGTTTGAAAAAGTGGCCTCGGTGACGCAGTTTATGATGGTTTGTGTTTGGCGCAAGATCATGCGCAGGTTCGATCGCACGTTTATTTTTGCTTGTTCAACTAATTTTCGGGGGTAACTCGGTCGTTCTTTCTAGATCGCTGATGAAAAATATCGAATATTCCCAAAAATTTATCAAACGAGCCAAAATAAATAGCATGCTACCAGGTGTAATCGGACCTGCACACTGTTTTGGGCCATAAAACATAAATACAGGGTGGCCCAACTATTTTTCCCTTTTTAAAATGGCTGTAACCTGGTTATTTGCCAACATTTGAACGAGATTATTTTTTTATCATGTAGAGGAGATCGGGCAATTCATTTGATACCAAATGTCTATCTTTGTGCTAGAAAATTTGTTTGCATCATTGTTTTTTAGAAAATGGTCTTTACTGTGCAAGAAAAAGCATTTTCTGTGGTCGAATTTGGCATGTTGGGGAGTTCCATCGCTGTACAAAGAAGCTTTCGTCGTGAGTATCATCTGGGTCGGCGCTCAAGGATACCAGACAAGAACAGCATTAAGTGGTATGACAAGTTTATGAATTTCGGAGATGTCAAGCGGAGAAAAGGAACATTACCAGGCTTGTTTTTTCTATGTTTTTGCACTTATCATTTTGGACATTCACAGATGGATTCGAACAGATTTGGTGGTGGCAACGGTGCTTTCTTTTTTCACGGCAAATCGACATTCAAGTTTGCGCAGCGTGGCAATCCAAGCAGGAACTCCGTCGAGGTCAACGGTGAGCAGAATTCTCAGGGAAGCCAAGTTTAGGCCATACAAGCTTTCACTCATCCATGCACTGCGTCCTCTGGATCATCAAGCTCGCGTTGCGTTTTCTCGTTCTCAACTGGCTCTTATCGATGCAAATGAATCGTTCCTCGACAATCTCGTCTTTTGCGATGAAGCGCACTTTTCGCTGAATGGAGGAGTCAACAGCACAACTTCCGGTATTGGGATGATCAGAATCCGCATTGGTTTGAGCAAGTCTCACTCCACTCGCCTCGTATCACCGTGTTTTGCTCTTATTGCCGGCAAGGGATTGTAGGGCCGTGCTTCTTCATCAAAAAATTAATAGCGCCAACTACCTAAATCTGATGCGACAAGAAGTGATTCCTGAGCTTCAAGGGTGGCAAAATTTCAATGAACTGATCTTTATGCAGGTACTGATTGCTAATCATTGATTGAATGTTCATTATTGATGCCTTTAGGATGGTGCACCTCCTCATTGGGCTCTTAGAGTGCGCGCTTATTTTACAGAAATCGCATCGCTGGACGGCAGAGGATCACCAAACTTACCGTGGCCTCCATATTCACCAGACCTCACGCCGTACGACTTCTTCTTTGGAGCTGGATCAGGAGCAAGGTCTACAGAGAGCCAATTGAAGACATTAATGAGCTGTTCGGAAGAATAGAGATAGCCTTTGAAGAACTACCGCAAGAAATGATTAATAATTGTATCACTGCTTATCCTCTCCGTTTGAACCGTTGTATTGCTGTTGGTGGTAGAGTGTGGAAGAAACCTTTGGAAATTGAATGTTCTTGTTATTGCGGTGTATGAATTATCAATGAAAATAATTGTTGCAAATTTGGTATCAAATGAAATTGCTCGATCTCTCTCTACATGATAAAAAAAAGATCTCGTTCAAATGTTGGCAAATAACCAAGTTACAGCATTTCAAAAAGGGAAAAATACTTGGGCCACAGTGTACTACCCACTGCGCCACCGAAGCCTAATTGTTAAAACTGAATAGCTTTCACCTTCTTTTTAAGAGCCATGGACTAGACTTACTGATCAAGTTTGCAAAAGTTTGTAAAGATAGCAAATTCAAACATAAATGGTGCATTTTTGGGTGGATACTTCCTCTAGTACCATTTTACCTCAGAAAAAGTTTAAATCTATATATTTATATTTTTATATGTGAAAAAGTCGCAAGTTAAAATTTGCGACACTTTTATTGTCATCTTTTTTGTGAGTCATTTTGAAGACGTCGATACTGAGAAAGCTGTTTACAAGGCAAATGAGCATTTGGTGGTTGCGTAACATTTTTTTCGAATTCGCGTCTTTCGAATTTTTTTTGGACGGTACTTTTTTTGTGTTCGCTAATTTACTTTTTTGTCCGCTAATTACTATTTTTGCCCGCAATTTTTTTTTCGTTTTGTTAACTTATTTATGTTTTTTATCCAAAATCAACAAAATTAACATAAAATCAAAAAGTAGGTGAAGGTCATCTGCATCAGAATTTCGACTTTACGTCAAAAATTTTATGTTACAGTCAACCCCTCCATAGTGTACACACGCCATAGTGCACACCCGGTTCCGATGTGTTTGGCCACCATACAGTCAACTTACTCCGTAGTAACCCCCGCCATAGTGCACCTCTCTCCATAGTGCACACCTGGGCAAGTCCCTTGGGTGTGCACTAAAGAGGGAGTTGACTGTATATACTATTTTATGTTTTGAAAAAATGCCCGCAAAAATCAGCCAGAATTTTTTTCAAAACATAGAATAGTCTATAACACAAAATTTTTAACGTAAAGTCAAAACTCTGATATTGATGATCTTCACCTACTTTTTGATTTTGTGTAGAATCGTTTTAACCAAATTTCCATTTTGAATAAAACCATGAATAAATTAACAAAACGGAAAATAAATTTTTGGGCAAAAAAATGATTAGCGGACAAAAAAGTAAATTAGCGGGCACAAAAAAAGTACTGTACAAAAAAATTCGAAAGGCGCGAATTCGAAAAAAATGTTACGCCAACCACTAAATGCTCATTCACACTCGAAAAAAGCATTATCTATTTTTTCGGTTCTTTGGTGCACCTTTTTTATTTTCTTTTTAGTTTAGGCAAACCCTTAAGCGTAAGGTTGGCCAGCAAATGTTAAGCTGGTTTACAAGATTTCTTAGAGACTGCATGAAACATTAAATTGCAAAAAAGCGAGAATTAAAAATTTTTACGTAAATAGCTAAACGACTTTTTACATTGCTTATACAGTATGTCAATTCCTGATGATCTATTGCTTACCTGTTCTAAGCCTTGAACTGCCTCTTATTTATTTAATTCATGTCGCCTTGCTTAACATTTTGCTTACTTTCAGCTAGCTGGACATTTGGTCCATGTTGCTCCTGATTCAATCTCAGCCACTGATTCGCGAGTTATTGAAGCCATGGACTACTTTTTGCAAAGACTAACTTTCTATGAGAAGATCTACGGTATGGGCCCGCTGCCCGTTGACTACGAAAGACTGCTGCCCAATGTTTTGCTCGAGGTCAAGGAAAAGTTTTGCAATAGATATACCAGTGTACAAGTTTTCATTTTACAACTAACCAATGCAAAAGTAATTTTTTAAGCTTATCCATTTTGCTGAGTCAGAACGGGTGTGCAATGCTATGCTGCAAGGAGAAGCCTGGTGGACCAATTTTCTGACCTGGCTAGAAAGCTACGTCAGCTTCAATGACCTTGTGCTACAAGCGCGACAATACTGGAGAGAGGTGGCTACAAAAGAGCAGGAAAGCAAGGATCAGCAAGTTGTTAGGCCTGCAAGCAGCTGTGCCGCACCGAGATTTTCAGACGACTTCCTTGCTGCTGTAGATCCATATCCCAGAGTTTGTTCTCACTGCATAGCCAAGAAAATCCAGAAGCGCGAGAAGCTCAGAGCAAGGCTGTCTTTTCTTCCAACAAGGCTCATAAGCCAAGCCATTCCTCATCTATCCCCCTCCTGCCTGCAGCCATGGACAAGCAAATCAAAGAAAAAGTGGAGGCCGATGCCATCAACAGAAGAGCCTGGTCAAGAAAAGAAGAAGAGAGGTGGAGCAAGATGAAATCCAAAGCTGAGCGTAAGGATTTGAATTTTTTGTGGACTGTTTAAAAAACTGTGAAACACGCCTGTTCGTAAACTCGTGAAAAAATGACCCGTGAAATACGTAACACGCGAGAAAAAAACTCATGAAAAATTCACTCGTAAAATCCGTAACTCGCAAAAATATGTCTCGAAAAGAACAGAACTCGTGTGAAACACGTTTGATTTTACCGAATTTGCAGACATAAGATTTCGCAGAAATAAGAACTCGCGAAACAAGCATTTGACTCATAAAACTCACTATTTTTATTTATTGTAACTTTCTACAGCTTTTGTCAGTCACGGGGATTAATTGATTGTAGTGCACCCGATGATTACATGTAGATCACTAGTCGACTACCTGTTTGTGCCTTTTGAGTGTGCTCTTCTAAAAATTTCACAAATTTGGATATTCACCTACATGGTCTGATTCTCGAATATAAAAAATTAGCCAAAATTAAAAAACAGTACTTCGATTTTGCGGGAAATTAGGTTTCACAAAACAGAAATTACGATTCCACGCACTGAAAGCCAAAATCAGTGGTGGGTTTTTTTGGAGTTTTCAAAAAAGTCCAGTTTCATGTTTTTAACAATATATATCAAAAAACGCACGATAACTTAAAATTCCAGCACAAGTACCGAGTTTTACAACTTTTGAGAGCATGGGAAAGCTTATATCTGCAAAATCTTTCTCTGCAAAATGGCTAAATTTCAAACGTGTTTTACAAAAGTTCGTTTCTTTTCGAGACAAATTCTCGCAATTTTTGATTATGCCTTTCTCGAGTCTAACTTCCACGAGTTACGGAAAATTCGAGTCACAGATTTTACTAGTTAATTTCCCACGAGTTCTGGAGCAGCCCTAAAACACAAATTTTCACACTAAAACTTTTTTGAGAAGATATGCCAATTTTTTTTAGGTAGAAACTGAAAATGCCATTTTTCAACTGAAAAGTGCCGTCTTTTAGCTGAAAAATGCAGTCTTTTTTCTTTTAGTCAAAAAAGTGAATATCTAAACAATTTTTCAACACAAGCAGGTAACCCTGTGACTCTGTTTTTTAACGGCGCATCATTCGTTGCAGTATCTTCGAAAAATGTAACACCAAAAAGTAAAAAAATAAATCGAATTATTTTTCGGACTTGCGTTATACTTTAACGTTTTTATGTCAACTTTTGCATAGATGTTGCAGCGAATGATACGCTGCTGGAAATTAAATTTACAGGGCTAGCCCGTAGTGGTATCACTTAAAAAAAATGTTTATATATCTGGGCCTATTCAACTTTTCTCTCCAAAACTCCAAAAGACGGCACTTTTCAGCTAAATGACGTCATTTTTCAGTCAAGAAACGGTATTTTTCAGTTTCGATCATTTTTTATGACTTTCTTTTCATTAAAGTTGTGGCAATGTGTCCAGTTTTGAAAGCAGTTTTGGTTACTTTTCAGTTTCCATGGTCATTTAGACGTCATACAGTCAAAAAGTAGTACAGATAAATTAAAGAATATTAAGAAAGCGTGATTTTTTCAGCAACTCATGGATACCAGCAACCAGAGAAAGCTGTCCAAGAGGGATACTCAAGTGGTTCTTGGCGCAAAGAAGAGGCCGATGATGATTACCAGAAAAAGATGAGAAGGGACGAGGAATACTACAAGGATCAGAAAGAAAAGGATAACCTCTACTGGGAGAACAGAGCCAGGGAAAAAGAAGAGAGGGAAGAAGAAGAGAGATGCCGAGTGCGAAGATTGGAAGAGGTTGAAGCGAGACAAAAGGAGGAAAGAGAGCGTGAAGATGTGGCCAGAGAGATAGAAGCCAGAGAAGAAGAGCAAAGAATTAGAGAGCAAAGTATCAGAGATGATGAGAGTGTATTCTATGCTCACGATCCTAACAACAATTCTGGCAAGATGTGATAAAATAAAAATGTTCTGTAAATAAATTCGACTTTTTACTCTATTAACACAGTGCGAGATATGTTTTTGGCACTTATTGAGTTGGGGCCGGATTTTTAACTGATTTAAGAATAGTGTTTCAACAACTTCTAAATGATTTTAGGTGGCGGTTTAGTTAGGCTGCTATTTTATCGGGCTCAAATCAGCACAGCCAACACACAGGCCGGCGGGATTCGGGATCGGGATTTTCAAAATTTTCGGGATCGGGATTGCGGGATTCCCATGGGATTCCCGTCTCGTTGCCAAGCCTAGATATTATGGTGCTATCAGGGTTCGTAATAAAAATTTCGAAAAAAAGACATTTGGTGAAAAAAAATTATTTCATTTTATCCAGCGCTTATTGCTATTTTGAAGCGAAAAAAAAAGATTAAAAAATATTATAAAAAAGATTATTAAAAATAAAGATTAAAAAAAGATTCGCCCGAAACAATGTGGGGCGGTACAAATAAACTGGCAGAATAGAACAAGAGAAAGTGCCAAAAAATCTTTAAAAACACTGTATTTTCCATGATTGTCCTTTTAGTTTCTTCATTAAATGTGGTGGACTGAAATGTTCATTGGCGCAGAATCTAAATTTGTTTTGTTGTTAATTGTTAACTGAATAAAGTTATCGCGTTAGAGTTTTTCTTTGAAAACATTTTTAAAAGGCGCCAGAGGGCGCCAGTAAAGCTGGTCATCTAGGTACTACCACCTAAGTCCTACCGCTATCAGGGTACCACTACTTGGATACGGTTACCTGTGTACCACCACCTGGGTACCACTACTTTGGTATCAACACTCGGGCACCAAAACCTCGGTTTCACCAGATGGCAGTACTTGAATGAATAGTACTCAATGAAAGTGCCCAGGTGGTAGCACCTGGGCACCTTTATTTGGGTTTCACCACCTTAGTACTACTTTTTGGTACCAATACCTTGGAACATTTATATGGATATCTTCACATGAGTAAATTTATTTGGATACCACTACCTCGGTACTGCACTTGAGTATTCCCACCCAGGGTTTCCAATTTTCACTGTCACTGTCAGTGTGACACTGATAGTGACAATGACAATGACAGTGACGGTCAGTGTCACTGTCATTTTAAAAAATGTCAAAACTGTCACACTGACTTTAGTGACGTCAATTGACATCTCTGGTCTTATATACTTTCCAACTGTTTCTTTTTATAGATAATAAGATGGAGAAATCGCGATCGGATGCTAGCTCATTCGACAGTCCAGTTACGGCAAAAGAAAGAATCTCGACCTGGTATGGCAGAATTTTACCCAATGAAATGGAATCGAGAGAGCAGGATGCAACGTCTGTTAAGAGGTTAGTGACTAGGGTTGTTGGTACCCGGAATTTCGGGTACCCGAACCGAGGAACCGAACCGGAACCGAAATTTTCGGGTACCCGAACCGAACCGATACCCCGAAACCCGAAATTTTTCGGGTACCCGAACCGAACCGATACCCCGAAACCCGAAACTTTCGGGTACCCGAACGAACCGATACCCGAAACCCGAAACTTTCGGTACCCGAACCGAACGGGAACCGAAATTTTCGGGTACCCAAACCGATATCCGAAAAAAATCGAATTTACAGAAAAAGGCTTCCTGCATACACGCGGTCAACTATGAAATCGGTTTACCTCACTTTTCAACATTCTTACAAACGATATCTAGAAGGACAATACCTTTTTTGGCGCAAATGTTTCTTTTGCGTAATTAGATTGAAAATGATCACCTTTTTCAAAAAAGTTTTAACACCATAATGTAGCCCTGAGATTATGGTTTCCAGTGTTAGGAATTTTCAAATTTCTCGTCCTTGTACTTCGTATCAAAAATTTTCGGGACCGTACTTCGTACTCGTCCTTGTACCAATTTTTTCAAATCGCTCGTACTCGTAGTACTTCTCTTCTTTTCGCTCGAACTCGTCTTCGTCCTCGCAGTACGAGGCTAAAATTGACTCGTACTCGTCTTCGTCCTCATTTTTTCTCGTCCTTTGTGTTTCACTCGTACTTTGCTCGTACTTCATACTTAAAAGCCAAAAAGTAATTTTTTTTAAAAAATTACACCTTTGCTTGAAGCTAGTATATCTTGTTGTTAAATTATAACAGAACACGATTTCTTTAAAGTAATTTCAAGATTTGACTTTTCATTAAAAAAAAACTACAAAATAGGTACACTGCAATTTTTCTCGCCGATTGTGAAGTGAGATCAGTGTTTTCAAAAATCACAGTCACACCTCACACTCACACCAGAAAATCACAGTGAACCTCCCAATCACACTAAATAACACTCACACTTGATGTAAGGGTAAATCGATTATTAATACGGGCCCAGGTTGACACAAGCAAACAAATTGTTGTAAATCTTTGATCCCACTGTTTGAAATCGTGTCTCCGACTTTCGGATACCCGAACCGATACCCGAAACCCGAAATTTTCGGGTAACCGGACCGAACCGATACCCGAAACCCGAAATTTTCGGGTACCGGACCGAACCGATACCCGAACCCGAAATTTTCGGGTACCCGGACCGAACCGATACCCGAAACCCGGAAAAAACCGGGTTTCGGTTCCATTATTCGAAAACGGGTACCCGAACCGACAACCCTATTAGTGACCATTAAATACTTTCTGTCGATATTTTTTTTTGTAAAGGAGATGACCGATACAACGACTGTTCTTTGGCGATATCTAGATTCAGGCACAGAAACTTTACATCACTGCCAACTCAGATGAATGGATGACCAATTAGTCGAGCCATTAGCATATGCTATACACTCTCTCATTGAGGACACCCTCAGGTGGTTTGATCCACGATTACTATTTCAACCCTGTGTAATTTATATTAAATTAAGATATTGCATTGACTATCGTGCTCTTAACAACACTTTTTTTCGGCACAGAAGATGGAGTGGGGGATCATTTCCATGGACTCAGAAATTTATTTTGAAGCATTTTATTCTTCGCAATATGAGAAACAAGGCAAGATTTTTAAAAAGTGCTTTTTCCTGTTAAAGATACTTGGAATTTTCGCCTTTATAAATATATTGTAATTTTTTGATGACGGAGTTTTTGAGAAAATTGTTTCTTACATTTCCTAAAACAATATTGAACTTATTTCTAAAATGAGAAAGGACAAGAGGTAACGGGGTTTTATCTGCGCTTCCGTTGTTTTGTACCTATTAAAGGTTGTAAATCATTTCAAAAAAATTTATAGAGATCATTTTGGAGATATCTGGGTAACACTATAGAATCCCCCCCCCCCCAGCTAGCGAAAAATTTACTTTTCCTGAAGGGGAAAGGACCCGTCCCATTTTGATTCTCGTGCTCTGAATAGGCACGGAGAGCACACTTTGGTTTCCGAAAAATGGAAAAAAAAAGTTTTCGGTTTGCCTTGGTCCCCAAGGTAAAAATTTAGGAAAATTCAAAAAAATATTTTTTTGAATTCCCGCCAAAACATTTTTTAAGGGATTTAGGGCTGTATTGGGAGGGGAAAGGAAAAAAAGGGCCACTTTCATGGCAAAATTATTAAAAAAGTGAATTCTGGACTATTTCGGATGTCCTAACATGTTTTGGTCACTGGAGCTGGGCAAAATAGTCTCTTAATGCATGTTTGTTCAAGAGTCTTCCTCGGAATCATGTCTAAGGTAAGTGAGTGCGCGCATCTCTAACCAACCAAGCCCCCTGCGCCCCCTTCGGGGCGCAGGGGCTTGGTTGCTTGGGGTTGAGATGCGCACACCCACATACCTTAGACACAAATCACTCGAAAGTGACTCTGGATGCATGAAAAAGCATGCATACCACAGTTTATTTGTGCGGTAGGCCCCAGTATTCAAAACTATGTTCAACATCTTCTTGTTAATGGGCTCTGTGTGATTAGTGGCCCTCTTTTGTCCCTTCCCCTCCAAATACAGCCCTAATTCCCTTTAAAAATGTTTTGGCGGGAATTCAAAAAAAGTATTTTTTTTGAATTTTCTTAAATTTTTACCTTGGGGGACCAAGGCAAATCGAAATTTTATTTTTCCATTTTTCGGAAACCAAAGTGTTTCCGTGCCTATTCAGAGCACGAGAATCAAAATGGGACGGATCCTTTCCCTTCAGGAAAAGTAAATTTTTCGCTAGCTGGGGAGGGATTCTATAGTATAGCCAAAAAAAGTTACCTAAAAGTTTTCAAAATTTGGAATAGGAAAAAGCTAAATTTTGAAAAGTTGTCATTTTGGAAAATTATTAACTTAAGAAAGAACCTTACTTTTGACTCCCCCTCTTTATTTTATACATTATGTAGCGCTGTTCTTGCGCTACAAAACAGGCTGCAAAAAACTGAGATTTTTATAAGTTACTGTAGTCCAACACTTACTTTTTTGAAGTAACTCGTAAAATGTCGGACAATAATTTGACTAAAAATTTTTTTGCGCTAGGCAAGCTTGTGATTCTAACACCAGATTCATGTAACATGTAATACCTCGTGTACGCAGAGCAAGTCAAAGTCAAGGTCAAGGTCAAAGTTTTTTGTGTGTACGCACTGCGTACACACCCCATGACTTTGACTTTCCCTTGACTTTAACCGCGACTTTGACTTTGACTTCATGTGCGTACACACCCATGACTTTGACTTTGGCTTTGACCTTGACCTTGACTTTGACTTGCTCTGCGTACACGTAGTGTGAAGCTTAACTTTCAAACTTCAAATTCTGCTCAAGAAAAGAACATTTAAAATCTTTAGAACGCTTTCACATGGTTTCGTCTCTAGCGGATTTAGAAATTCGAAAGCAATTTTTTTCATTTTAATAGAGTTTCACATGTGAATCAACCGTGTTGAGTATAAATCTGGTGTCAGAATCACAAGTTTGCCTAATGCAAAAAAGTTTTAGTCAAATTACTGTTAGACAATTTACAAGTTACTTTAGAAAAGTGAGTGCGGCCAGGCACTTAGACATTTTTACAGATTGTGTCTTTTAACATTTTACTCTTGGTATACCAAATCACTGCCTATAAATTAAGCAAATGCTGGCCGACATAAATGAACGAATATTTTAGTTACAGTCGACTCTCGATTTAAGGACACACCAAAAACTTCGTTCCCAGCTAGGGTCCGACACTTTTTTAGCTCAATTTTTGAAGTTTTTTACGATTTTTGTTTTTACAGTCTCGTTGCAAATATCGCAAGGATTCCAGTTTTGCCGATCGTTTTTTAATAACTAAATAATTTTAATACTCAAAAAGTGAAACCTCGATTTAAGGACAGGCTTTTTCAAAAATCCCTGTCCTTAAATCGAGGTTTTGATTTTTGAGTAGTAAAATTATTCAGTTATTAAGAAACCATCGGCTAAATTTGAATCCTTGCGATATTTGCAACATACTGTCAAAAAGAAACTGGTAAAAAATTTCAAAAATCAGGCTAAAAAAGTGTCGGACCCTAGCTGGGAACGAACTTTTTGGTGTGTCCTTAAATCGAGAGTCGACTGTACTCCGACCAAATCTAGTAAAAAAAATTTCGTCTAAATTGTAAATATTATTTTTTTAATATTTAAAAAAAATAAAATTAAATTGGTAGTGTGTTTAAAATAAACAACATTTCCATTCCGGTCGGTAAACATAGCTTTGCATGAATAATTTGAGCAAGCAAGCTGAAGGAAATAAATCTTTTCAAGCATTTCTTAACATCGAATGTCAGGTGGCTGTAGTTATTTGCTTGTAGTTAAAGTCAAAAATTGATTTGATTTGTAAAAGAAAACTAATTGTTTCCTTACGACTCCTGATATTTTTCAATCTCAAAAGTCAAAATGGTTTTGCCACTTGTTAGCAACTGGGAAAAAGATTGGTATACCTTATTCAGCTGCCTAGAGCAGGATGTGTACCGTCACTCTCTCCATTTGCATTGAAATTGGAGACTTGGCTCAGAATGGCTGATATACCCTATCAGGTTTGTTAACAAAATAATTAGGAAATCAAATAACAAAATCAAAAGAAATTTAACTTCAATCTTGAATAGGCCCACGTACCACCCTTAGGGTGAGAATAAAATTAATACTGAGATAAAAAAAGTGATGTTATTTTGAGAGAGTGGTTCATATCAAGGGTTGACTGTAAGAAAAAAATCTCTGCTCTATTCCACAATGGGGGGAGGGTGCCTTAGTTCTCCTGTTGTTGTTTTTTGGGACTTTTTAGGCTCAAGCTTAGGCAAGGGTTGGTCAGCGTATCTTAGGACGGACTCAAAATATATTAGACTTACATTAAAATCCGTCTTCACGCACGCTGACCGACCCTTGCCTAAGTTTTAGCCTGAAAACCAGGGCTTCGAATCGTCTTTTTAAAAAGATATGTCCTTCTTTTGGCACCCCAAATCTTTTTTTATTTTGAAAATTTAGTCAAAATCTTTTTTAGTCAAAATCTTCTAAAATGGCAAGAAGAACTGGATAAAATGACCCTTTTACTTCAAAAACAGTCAAAATGTCCTTTTTACTGAAATGTTCTTTTTTCGAAATTTTTCATTCGAAGCCTGCTGAAAACCCATATTGAAAAACAATAAGGGGACAAGGCAAATTTCCCCTAAATTGATTACTTTTGCCACAAATGTGAAACAAAATAAAAGAGATTTTATTCAATTATATCCAGAACGTGGACAATGAGTTCAAATACAAGTCTCTAAAAGGACAAATTCCCTTTGTTGAGCTGAATGGCAGGCAAATAGCTGACACTAACATTATTATTGATGAACTGACCAAAATATTTCACATCCAAATGGATGACCAATTAGTCGAGCCATCAGTATATGCTCAAGCATATGCTATACACTCTCTCATCGAAGACACCCTCAGATGGTTTGATCCACAATTACTATTTTAAGCCTATAAAATTTACATTTAATTAAGGTATTGCATTTACTATCGTGCTCTCAACAACACTTTTTTCGGTACAGAAGATGGAGTGGGGGATCATTTCCATGGACTCAGAAAATTTTTTTTAAGCATTTTATTCTCCGCAGGATGAGAAGCAAGGCAAGATTTTTCAAAATATGCTTTTTACCGTAAAAACCATTGATGACCGAATTTTCGAGAAAAATTATTCGTTACACTTCATAAACGATGTTGAACTGCTTTTTGAAATAAGAAAAGACGAGGGTAACGGGCGCCTATCGTTTGTACCTATTAAAAGTTGTGAATCATTTCAGAAATTTTTAAAGGTGATTTTGAAAATATCTGACATATTTTTGCAAAAATTGGCGGAAAATTAGGCCTAACGTCAAAAATTCACCCAAAATGCAAGGAAAATTCACCAATTTCAATTTGGAAGGATTTAAAAACTTTATTTCGAACTACCACAATTCAAGGCTTTTCTGCTTAAAAGCGAGCCGAGTTGTTGAAGTTCAATGTTTCCAGAGACATATTGGACATAACTTTGCAAAAACTGGCAGAAGTTTGGACTTGCACACAAAAATGGCGATCCACTCACACATCCCAAATACTATACAGTCAACCCTCGATTTAAGGTCACCACCAGGGACCGGTATACCACGAGCGGGTACACATTATGACCGGGTACAACGACCGGGTACAGCGCCAACTTTCACCTTGGTCCCTCCTGTTAATTTTTTAAAATTTTTATCGATTTTTTAATTTTTGCGCACTTAGACTTAGGCTTAGGCAAGGGTAGGCCAGGGCCCGTTAGGACGGACTTAAACGTGTGATTTAAGCATACTTTTTAACTTTTACAAGAAAAGTGTACCCGGTCGTTGTACCCGGTCATAATGTGTACTCGGTCGTAGGGCAGTCCCAGGGACCGGTCTCAAGGGGACGTTAAATCGAGAGTGAAGCTAAAACGAGGGTTCAATTTGACTAGATTTCAGTCAAGACTGACGAAAGCGGTGCATTTTTGGGTGACGTTAAATCGAGGATTGACTGTATAGAGATAATGCGGAAAATTATGGACAATTTGACATCGAACCAATACTGTATAAATATTCAAAAAATATGGAAAAATTCTTCGGTTTTATTCGGAGCGAGTGCAAAGCCACATTCTTGACTACCGTATTTCCTGTAATAAGGCGGCATGCCGCCTTATTTTTCAAACCCCTGAAAATCCGAAAAATTTGAATTCAATCTCGAGATTTTCGGGTGCTCAACCAAAATCTAAAAATTAGAATCGTAGAGCTCGTGGGAGTTAAGAAAACGCATCAAACAGATAACCAAAATATTTACTCTGCTTCGAGATATAGACCCTCGAAGTTGGGGTGCCGCCTTATTAGAGGGTGCCGCCTTATTACAGGAAATACGGTATTTTTGGTTCTTATTTTTGTCCCGGCCCACCTAAAAACAAGAAGGTACTAAAAGCTCCCAAAATAACCTAAAAATGAGGAATTCGAGCAAAGTTTTGTTAGCTTGGTTTATCGAATAAAGAAACTATTACATGAATGTCGAAAAGAAGAAATTGGCTTGTTTTTATCTGAATTAAAATTATGGGTGGGCCGGTATGAAGGATAAAACCCTATTTTTATTTATGAGAATATTGTTCAGCTTATGGATCAGTGCAAAGCTCAAGGAGTGGGTCGTCTAACACCTTCTGAAGTCGACACTTTTGCGCGCAAGCACTTAAAAGCTCTATCTGTGCTACTGGGTGACAAGAATTATTTAATGGGTGACACATTTTGCTCGGTAGCACATAATTTATATTAATTGCAATCTCAAACACGGCAAACACCAAGCTGCCTATTTACATGATACAAGTCTCTATATAAATAATATTCGCCATGGTCGGTTTAGCGTGTCAAATTTTTTTTATATTGTTGGCGGGCAGTGAGAAAAATTAAGAGAACATGAGGGTAGAAAGGGTGAAAAAATACGTACTCTCCATGATTTTACAAAAAAAAATAGCCGAAGCATTCAGTAAGCTCTAAATGCCACTACAGCAGAGTGCCGATAACCCGACACCCTCTTGAGTTCATTCCCAACTAGGGTCGGACACTTTGCTTACCCCAATTTTCGAAGGCTTTTGAAAATTATTTTTTGACAGTCTGTTGCCAAATATCGTAATTCCGAAATATCGTAATTCCGATTTACCGGTCGTTTTTTAAAAATCCTTAAATTTTGAAACTTGAAATCCAATATTCTATTAAATCAATTTTTTTTAAATAATTTACCTTTTTCAACTACGAAGTGACTTAATTTTTGCACTGGTGTCCAAATTCTACATGAGCATGTAGTCCATGAGCTTAGTTTGTCAAAGATATAAACTTTTTATAAACTTTATTGTGTAAAGTAAAAGTTCAAAACATTTCAACAAAATTTTTAAAATTCTTCAATTTTGACACTTAAAACATAAATTCCGATAACCCGACACCTTTATTTAAAATAGGGTGTCTCGGGTTATCAAAATTTTGGGTTTCAAGTGTCAAAACTTTAGGTTTTTTTTACAAAAAACCGGTAAAATATAAATTCTTACAATATTTGGCACCAGACTGTCAAAAAATAATTTTCAAAAGCCTTCAAAAAATGAAGTAAAAAAAGTGTCGGACCCTAAAGGGGACGAACTCGAGGGGTGTCAGGTTATCGACCCTCGACTGTACAAAAAACTTCTTTGTTTGTTACAGTCGACGCTCTCCATAACGGACCCGAAGGGACCGACTTTTCGTCCGTTATAGAGAGCGTCCATTATGGAGAGCGTCGACTGTATTGCTATATTAATTATACTGTAGGGAAAACTGGTGTATTCACTAAATAAATTCCCCCTAGTTGTCAAAAATTGCGGTACTTTCTTTTTCAGTTATTCTATATAATGAGAAATGGATAAAATCAAAAGGGAAATGCTTTTCTCCCTGCCTGTTTTCATTATTTTTTCTCTGTTTGCCGACAATATCTCAATTCTACACACTAGACCTACCATGACGTTCGTTTTTTTATCGGTCTTTATATAACTAGTCATGTCGAAAAAGACATATCGGGTCTTTTCCTTGTAAGTTTATCAATGTTCATAGGTAGATGCCATGGCTTTTGGACACCTTTGCATGTTTTACTATTGTCCACTGAACAAGGACATCAAAACTTCATAGAGTCTGACTGCCGAAATGTGGTGGACTACTTACGCAATATAAAAGAAGTATTTATTGGATTTATCAACCATTAAATCACAAATTATTAAGGATTTCTGGCCAGATTGGAATGACGCTACTTCCAAATTGTCTCTAACGACTAGAAGAAACAAACACAATTAACACCTGTGTCGTCTCCTTTGGAAACTGTTACTTAAATTTCATTATTTCGATAGTAAAAAGGCTGTTTGTAATTGTAATGGTAGTTTATTAGTCTAAAAAGGAAGTCAATTTTTATATTTACAGCTCCTTAAATTTGTTTATATGGCTGTAAATTAAAAACTCTTGCCACATGCATTTGTTTTTGTCATGTAAAAAATTTCTTTTTAAATAAAAAGACTTTATACTACGATTTATGATTTTCACAAAAAACACTCCAAATATAAACTTCGTAAAAGTACTACTTTTTGAAACCACACTTTCACAGTCTAAAATTTCAGAAATCTCAGACATATTTCGCAATCTTTTTTTAAATTAAATTTTCTTTTTAATAATCTACCTCTTTCAAAAGCGAACTAACTAAATTTTTGCACTGTTTTTGCACTCTAAATTTGTGCACTATCAAAATTTTACATCAGTATGTACTCCATGAGCTTAGTATGTCAAAGATATAAATTTTTTGTAAACTTTATCGTGTAAAGTAAAAGTTCAAAACATTTCAACAAAGTAAAAATTATTTAAAACAACTAAAAATTGTTTAAAACAAACTGGAAATTTCAAATCCAGTCTAACATCAATTGAAACAAAAATACAAAATTTTAAACAACTGGTTAATATCAGGCCTAAAAGTGAGAAATTTACTTCCAAACATTCGAAAGCTATAAAGACTCTATTGAAAAATCTATCGCCAAAATTTGCCTTGGTTTTGATGTTTTTTGCAAAAAATGAAAAATACTTTTTTCTGTACCAGATCTGATTTGACCAAAATCACTTTTTTGTACCAAACCTAATTTTCTGTCCAAGACAACCAAATACTGCATTTAAAGCCAAAATTTTGCATTTCAGGCCGAAATTTTATAGTTTTTTTTAATCCCGATTTTGAGCAACCCAAGTCATTTTATGTCTATAAATTTCGGCTTACCCGGCTATGACACAAACTGTTCTAGAAATGAACGATTCTGACATTAATTCATTATGACAATAATTCGAATGAAAATTAATTGGTTTCGACACGATTTGATTTGAAAGTAATTGTCTATGTCCAAAATCATCTTGCAACAAATCGTTGCGGAACTAAATGACTGTGACTCTTTTTTGCTGCTTTATTTAAGGCTCTTTTTTCGTTTTCCTGTTTTTCGATGCTTTTTTATGCACTTTACGTTGTTCACTGCTTTATTTACACTAATTTTAGATCCTGTCATCATGAACAACTATAGTAGCTCGGATGAGGCAAGTATGGATGGAGATGTGAGCGACTGGAGCGATGTTTCGGAAGAAGCGGTGGATCTTCTTACTCAAGCAGATCAAGAAGAGGTGACGATTCATCCTGGTCGTCCAAAGAATCCACCCATTCAAATCGAGCTAATTCCAAGTAGAAAAAAAATGAAGAACGGTGATATCAGTTTTCTGGCAATTCTTGAAGGTCAGTTTTTGCATCTACAGTATCCCTATCAGAAAAATTATTTAAGGAGAGGTATACAAACGTTCTGAGCAGCCTAATGCCGAAGGGATTCAACAGTGGCGTTGCATAAAGCATTCCGAAGGCTGCAAGATGGTGATCGATACAAATCGAGCAGATCTCTGTGTTGGCAAAAGCAAAACTCGCCATTCTCATTGCACAGCTAAAGTTGATCTGGATATCAGGGCGATCAATGCGCGAGTTCCAATAATTGCTACTCAGAATCAGGTTGATTTCTATATATTCTGTTCAGATTTACTATTCATGTTGTGTGTTTCAGGCTGCACGCATCAAATCTATTCAAGTATCATAGAAAATACAAGTAGAAAAGTTGCTGCGCGTATAAACCTTTGAATGTAGCTCACGTGATCAACTATCACAGAAATGTGGGGTTTTTATTGGATTATAGACTGGTTTCAATATTTGCTTGATTCTAGAAAATGAACGCTGATTCGACTACTTCAACGAATCCTGTCGATATGGACATACCGGTTATGCTGCAGAATTACAAAAATGACCTGTTTGTATTGAACGATAGTGGGCCATCCGCAAGAAGAATCATGATTTTTTCTACTCCAGCGCTGTTAGATGTTGGTTTTTTACGCGCTCTTAATCTTCCATGTTATTCAGCATACTCATTTAGTTCTACAAAATGCTGAGTGGTGGGGATTTGACGGAACGTTCACGCTAGTTCCGAAAGGATGGATTAAAGTTCCAACATTGAATGCTAAGCTAGGGGAAACTTTTGTTCCATGTCTTAATGCATTACTACCAAAAAATCCAGAAGAACCTATGATCACTTCTTCTCCGCCGTCAAGCAACTGATACCGAATTCAAAAGTACGACATGCCCATATGGATTTTGAGAAAACGTTGATTTCTGCCTTCGAACATGCATATAATTGTGAGTTTTTGATCTAAGATTCCATAAAAATTGGATCCAATTTTCTTTAGTGGCTGAAAAACATGGATGTTTTGCCCACTTTGCTCGAACTTTGTATAGAAAAGTTGGAAAGCTAGGGCTGGTACGCAAATATAAACTGAAAGAAGGCTTCACGAATCTGTTCGATATGCTCAAATCAATAGGTATTTTCTCTTCGACTCATCCAGAAAACTTGTTATGTATATGATTTTAGCTTACGTTCCAATTAATGACGTCAGCGGTGCCTATGATGCAGTTATGACTCAGTGTGCTCGCAATTCAGTTGCAACGGAGAAGTTTGTTAACGGTTCCTGTGAAAGGCGTTTTATCGACTATTTCGTGAAGGTTAGGTTAGCGAAGGTTTTTTTATTTATTAAAATCATACACTTAAGACTTAGATGGTCAAGACGGTGCTAGGTCTATGTCCCAATCTCTCTCTGGAATTGCTCTGCCTTAACGTTGAATGGAAAGTCGAAAACTACCATTTGCTAGAAGCTTGGCAGAACTCTCTCGAACTGGCTTTGGCAACTGCTGGCAGTGGCTAAGGCAAATAAAACAATAATGCAGTCGGATGGAGGCGCAAATCGTTCTGCTCCAGGGCACACCGAAGAAATTGAAGCTAGTAGATCAGCGCATTGCTCGCGAAAGATTGAATTTGCTCTATCCTACAACCGGGAAGAAATTTTGGAGTATCTAAGAAAGCAATCTGATTTTACTGTTTTGGACCAATTTTGAAAAGTACATGTTATTGTATTATTGCATTGTTATTATTGGTAGAAGATTTTAATAAAGATTGGGTCACTATTTTTATGTCTGCTTTTAATCCGGTTGATTTAAGCAAGGGAGACTTTACGGAATTCTTTATATGCAGTCAAGTGGTGGTTCAATGGACAACCTGAAGACTGGTCAAGTGTACATTAAATCAAGTTGTTCAATAAATCGAGTACACACTTAACAGAGACTTGACTGTAGAAAGAATAATGGGCAGTTTTATTGCTTTAAGAAAACTGCACTGTGAATATCGTAACGGATAATAATTTATAGCAAAAAGTCAACCACAAAGCAATTTAAGATACAGTGAACTATAGTGTCAAGTTATTATTTACAAGTCCCTTAGTATCAAAACCACTTTGTTCCGAAGACATTTAAATGCCAAACAATTACTTTAAATCAAATAATGTCGAAACCAATTAATTTTTATTTGAATTATTGTCATAATGAATTAATGTCAGAATCGTTCATTTCTAGAACAGTTTGTGTCATAGCCGTGGTGAGCCGAAATTTTATAGACATAAAATGACTTGGGTTGCTCAAAATCGGGATTAAAAACTATAAAATTTCGGCCTAAAATGCAAAATTTTGGCTTAAAATGCATCGTTTGGTTGGTCTAAGACAGAAAATTAAGTGTGGTAAAAGAAGGAAATATGGTACAAAAAAGGGGCAATACTTTTTTTGTACAAATACACTTTTTTGTGCCAAATATACTTTTTCTGTACAAATCTGACTTTGTACAAATTTACTTTTTCTGTACCAAATTTATTTTTTTCTGTACCAAACCTAATTTTCCTCCAAGATCAACCAGATCTGCGAAATATTTCAAGAAT